>CAUYLG010078305.1:0-41375 GCA_963573385.1 Cacajao melanocephalus | reverse complement strand
CTCACGCCTGTAATCCTAGCACTTTGGGAGGCCGAGGTGGGTGGATCACCTAAGGTCAGGGGTTCAAGACCAGCCTGGCCATCATGGTGAAACTCCATCTTTAAAAAAAAAAAAATACAAAAATTAGCCAAGTATGGCGGTGCATGCCTGTAATCCCAGCTACATGGGAGGCTGAGGCAGGAGAATTGCTTGAAGCCAGGCGGCACAGGTTGCAGTGAGCCAAGATCACCCCACTGCACTCCAGCTCCTAGGTGACAGAACGAGACTCTGTCCAAAAAAAAAAAAAGAAGCAGCAATCAGTTATGACCATTTCAAGACAGCAAGTCACTATTATTGCTGCTCCACATTCCCCCTTTATGAACACACCCCAGTTCAACTACTTCCCCACTCGCAGTCATGTAACCTGGATTTACAGCTCCAAGGATAGGCCATGACTGGCTTCAGTCAATCCTCATATTCCAAAGTTCCTGGCCAGAGTTACAAATGGGTTCAGGGATAGGCAGGACCTCAAGCAGACAACGGGATACAAGGAGATATGTGCTGGGGATTCTGAGAAAAGGATATGTTGCCTCTCTTCCCTGGAAGATTTGATGTGCGAATGTGATGTCTGGAGCTGCTTGCAGACCTCATGCTACAAGAGAAGAAAGTCTAGAGGTGGGGGCTTGGAAGATGAGTGAGTAGCATGGAGGAGCTAAAGGATGAAGCCAAAACATAGATGTGGAGAGAATCCAGGTTCCTGGTGAATCATTTCAGGCACTGGATCAAACCTCACCTAAGGCCAGCACCCACTCTAGGATCTTTCAGTTACATGAGCCAAGAATTCTCCATGATTGTTCAAGCCAGTTAAAACTGTTCCAGCAAGACAAGACAAAGAATCCAGGCAGACAGAGAGGGTCAGCAGTGACTTCAAGGAAAGCAGTTTCAATAGCTAGGTGGACATATTAAATATGGATGACTTCTCCTTTAAGAAACAGGAATAGAAGGAAACTGTTTAGGCTGTACTCAAAGGATCAGGTGTGGTCAACAGAGGATTTTTTTTTTTTTTAGTTTGTTTTTGTTCATTGTTTGCTTGCTTGTTCCAAGATGCAAGATATCTGAACCTGATTTAGAAACTGACAGAACTGATCTAGAAGACAGAAGAGTTGAAGTACGGAAGGGAAAATGTATAACTAGTACAAGATCTTCCCATTTTCAAATTACAAAGGCAAACTCTACATGCTTCCTGGTCACTAGATCTAAGGAAATCTATAATAGAACTATCTAGAAAGGGAATCTTAACAGTGACCAAGGAATATTGCAAGTGAGTTTTATCTTCTATATTTTTATTGAAAACATTTTCAAAAGGGGTCGAAATGTTTTATTCTAGAAAGAAAAAAGCTCAGAGAGGCTGTAATGAGGGTGTTCTAACAAATTACTAAAATCTGGCTTAAATAGGATCTCTTTCACCAAATTGCAGTATACGAAGACTGCCTGACATCTAACCTTGAAAGAGGCTTATTTTCTACAAATAGAATTACTATCTCCAACTGAAAGCCATGATAATATAAAACTCAGACTGCCTACCAGCAAAATAAATAGGCATAGCTTTACAAACTGCTTTGGAAAATCCCAGAAATCCTATGTGCAGTGGACGTGTAACTAAACCACCACATTCCCTGACCTCTGAGGTCATTAAAACAAGAGAATACTTTATAATCTCTCCCAAGCATGTTGCTGGATTGGAAGAACTACAGGCCTCAGACCTTAAATTTTCAGGTTTAATAAGGGGTGTGAACCATCCATAAATGAAATGATATATTGGTGAAAAATGCAGAATTGTGGTAACAGCTTGAATGAAAATCTTTGATAGATAGGAACTCTGGGTCAGTTTACCAAGAGCTGAACTGTTTAACTGTCTATTGAAATGTGACCTGTCAAATCTGAGTACAACTGACAGATTAACATAGTTTTCACATTTTAACGTAGATACTTGGCATATTGCACTGGGAGGAAGGGGGAAAGATGAACTCCATGATACTGACAAACAACAACTGCTTAATATCCCTATTTGGACATTCATACCCACTGATGCCAAATACATATTTTGTAGAGCCAGAGGGATTGGAAGCCAACAAAGACAACTCTCCCTTTTAAAATGACAGAATCCCCAGACCAGAGGCCCCTACAAAGGCAACACATTCATCCCTACCTCTGGGCTACAGTTCCCAATCCATAATTGTATATGGAGAATAATCTCTATAACATCTTTCACAACCCAGTCCAATATTATCATCCAACCCCAACTTCCCTCCCGACACAGAGAAGCCACGTGCTGAAGCTGCCCGCTTCGTCCCCACACTGCAGAGTGAAGGTGGCCTCCACCGACCCTACCTAAACTTAAGGATGCACACAAAATATTTATAACAGCCAGCACAAGAAGAGGAGCACTCTCAACTTAGGAATTTCCATTCAGCCCAAGGCAAATAATCAGTGATTTATGCTCCTCCATTGGATGCAAAATAAACATTTTCAGGATTAAAATGTGTATTTTTTTCATTACCTTTACCTCAAAATGATGCCTATGGAGCAATTTAGAAACAGGTTACGTATCTGGGAGGATTCATGATTATTCCTGTTTAAAGTTAATAACAGCTAAACAAATAGGTAACATATTACTACGTGCCTTACACATAGTAAGATCTTCCCAGTCATTATTGATTTTAATCTCCACAGCCCATACTATGTATGACATAAGCATAATTATTCTCATTGTGCCTGCATCGCAGATGAGAAAATAGCAGGGGAGAGAGGATATACTGGTTGCCTAAAGCCACACAACCCATGAGTAGCAGAGAGGGAATTCAGAACAGGCAGCCTGGTCCAGGGCCGGCATCCTTATATTAACCATTATACCATATTTCCTCCAAGCAGGGTATGAGGCAAAAAAAAAGCAAAGGGAATGGTTCTTTAAGATCACTTTTGGGTCACTGATTCTATGACTCTAACTTCGCTTTCTTTATCTGGCTAAAATACTTCCATTTTAGCAGCCACGAGAGCGCTATATGTCCCTTGAACCACACTGGGGGCAACCATGTGCTTAAAACAGCACAGTTAGTGTGTGTGACTCAATAACCATTCTGTATACCAACAGGAAAGTTACTTTTATTCCACTAACGTCACATTAACCTCCTTGCCTGCCAAGAGCAGGCCTAACCAGGCCTGCAGTTTTCATTTGGGTTCAGTCCGCTGGGAGAAAAGCTTTTATTTGTCAAAGCAGATTCTTGTCACACATAAGTAATCTAAGAAACTAACTGATTTCTAAAATATGGCTTCTTTATATAACAATAAGTACACATTCTCCCCAAGTTAAATGACAAAGGAGATCTGATAGTTAAGCCACTTGGGCATGGGTGATGGAGAGGATTTCTGTTTTAAATCTCGAGACTGCAATGGCCACGAACAACTTCTGATCTTCAGTGGGCACACTTCCCTGCAGCTCGGCCTGACGTCAATGGCAAAAGGACTGAGCAAGGACCATGCCTCTGAACAGCTTCCAGAGAGTGGTCTTAAGAATATAAAGTCATGCTAAGTTGTTCAACATGGTGTAACGTGAGTGTTTGAAAACAAGTGCGCTCTTCTGCCGGTGCTAGAGTGGGCAGGGTTGGAAGAGCCGTTTCTACTGAGGGCCCATTTGGGAGAGGAGATTTTACAATTTAACCATATCCCCATGCTCTCAGTAAAGCGTGACTCAAATTTTCTTTCAGGGAATAGTATGTTCCACAATTGGGTAGAGAATAATTTGAAAAACCCTGGATGGTTGCCAGCTTTTAAAGATTCTGACCCTATGTGACAAAGACAGGTGTCCATTTTTGCCCAAAGCCTTATGCCACCCTCTAAATGCCTGGAGATGGAACTCAGTGGGTGGCTGGCTCTTGGTGACACCGGTGACCAACACCCTGCGTGCCCTTCAGTGGAGGTGAATCCATGACTAGAAACCCTCCAGCTTTCACGATATTCCTTTCCATAATGCAGGCTATCTGGATGGGAGGAGGTCTGGGTCCCCAACTTCTTTGATGGTACACTTCTTCAGTAAGCCCTCTTGAGAACACTTCTCATAAATGTACATTTTCATATAACATTGCACTCATGCTATTGCTCATGCCAGGTGTATCGTAAGATATATGTAAAAGTGTCATTTTGAAAGATGACATATAAAATTACAGAAGTCCTAAGATTTTCTTCCTGCATCAAAATGGATGCTCATGCATCACTTTGGAGACCCCCGATCTAACCCAACTCTCATATTATAAATGAAGCTGCTCACTCAAAGAGGTAAAATTACTTGTAGTGAAAATTGCTCCCCAAGTCCATCTAGAACCCACACATCCTGACCTATAGACCGGTGCTCCTTCCTGAAGATTCTCAACAGGTGCTTGTGCTAACTCCTTTCTAGGGCATTTGGATGCATGAGGTACCAGGTTTCTCATAATGTCAGGGCATGTTACTGGCCTTCATGGGTGTGAACCAGGGATGTAAACATCTTGCAATCTGTAGAACAGTTCCACACACAAAGAACCCTCCTACTCCAGGGGGTAAGAGAGCCTCTGTTTGAAGAAACTTTCTCAAGATGGACTCCTTTTCCCAACAGAAACCTCATCAAGTCTGTGCTATTATCATTGTGGCTGCCATCCTCTTGGACTCTTATAAATCACATTAATTCCATTTTATTTTTTCTCTCCAATATTCATGATAGTACTTGTCAGAAAGAGCCTCATTTCTAGAGCCTTCATAGAGTTCCTATCATGTTCCTCTCTGCCAGGGTTTCTTAATGTCACTCCTATTGAGACTCTGGGCTAGCTACTTCTTTGTTGTGGGGGTTATTTTGTGCATCTCTGGATGGCTAACAACATCCCTGATTACTATCCACCAGAATCCAGTAGTATTCCCCTAACCTCAGTTGTGACAATTGAAATGTCTCCAAGTATTGCCAAAATCACCCCAAGTTGAGAATCACTGCTCTAGGCCAAGACTGCAAAGAGGATCTGTGTACAAACATAAAGGAGACAAGACATCCCATCCCCTCATCCTTAATGTTTTCCATCAATGTTTGCCAATGGCTTAACGTCAAGATAGGCTTCACATTTCAGGAAACACAGGGATGACGTTTCGTTCAGCATGCTGTCCCAGTGCTGGTATAATTTCTGGCACACAGTGGGCACCCCATTGAATATTTACTGAATGAAAGAAGCTTTCTTCAGAACAATACATACCTTAGTTAACTCAAGCCTTGATAAATGAGCCTAATCCCAGTCATAGAAGCCCCAAAGACCTTCTTGAGAAAACATCAGAAAGAACCTATTATGATAGCTTTGCAATATGTAAAGGATTTGTGGTATGGTTAATCATTCCATCTTTGAACAACCCAACCAGAAAGTAACCATCAGATTATCATGCCTCTTGTTATCAGTGAAGTTCAGCGTCCAATTGCCTTTTCTATTTTGTGGTGGCCTTAGTTTATCTTAACATCCCTCTGCATTATCTGGGAAAGCATTTGAATTGCCAATCTGAAAACAGGGCTGCACAACATGCTTTGAATTAGAATAGAATAGAATTTCAAATGTGGCCTGCTTAAATTCATATCCAGCAAGCTATTTATGACTGCTAAGCCGGGATTTTTTTTTTTTAAGAGCAAATTTTAGTGAGCTGCCCTGGGACTCTTTTCTTACATGGGAATTCTACAATCCAGAAAACTTAAGTCTTCAGTTTAAATATAATTAATGCTCTGGCTGGGTGCGGTGGCTCACGCCTGTAATCCCAGCACTTTGGGAGGCCGAGGCAGGCGGATCATGAGGTCAAGAGATCGAGACCATCCTGGCCAACATGTTGAAACCCTGTCTCTACTAAAAAATACAAAAATTAGCTGGGCGTGGTGGCGTACACCTGTAGTCCCAGCTGCTCAGGAGGCTGAGGCAGGAGAATTGCTTGAACCCGGGAGGCGGAGGTTGCAGTGAGCCGAGATCACACCACTGCACTCCAGCCTGGCACCTGGCAACAAAGAGAGCCTCTGTCTCAAAAAAAAAAAAAAAAAAAGAGTAACGCTCTCTGGGAAATGCCAGAGTTTCAAAATAAAGAAAGAAATACAATGCTTACCCTGCTAGTCCAAGGAAGCAGGGTATCTCCAGGCCCCACTGGCTGTACGCTTCGACACAGCTTCACCTGCTCGAGCCAGTCTCCTCCTGGTCTCACCGATAAGCAAGCCATGGGCCTGCCCACCTCTGGGTTTTCTCTTGTGCTGTCTCCCCACTTGGAATGTCCACCGTTTTCCCCCTTCTAAGGTAAATTCCACACTGCCTACTCTCCTTATCTAGGAAGCTTCTCTGACAGCGTTAGCTCCATAGGCCATCCTCTGTGCAGAGTTGCCACTACATTGATAAATTTGGAATCTGTACCACACTCTTCTCCACGTATGTGAACCCTGTCTTGCAAGGTTAGGCTGTGTTTTAAAGGGAGCATCTACTAATCTCGATTTAAAACTGTACATATTATTTACAGTTACTTTCCTATGGATTAAACAGGCCCCCTCAACAAGGCTAAACTCCCTGAGCATCTGCACCATTCATGCTCCACCAACGTCTAGCTCCATCCTGACCACATGGTAAGTAATCAGCAAAAATTTGTTCGCTGGACTATTCCAGACCGTGCTGAATATATGAACTTGTGCCGTAATCTTTATGCACATTTTCATGAATTCCATGTAACTTGTGTAAGTTTAAGGTCTACTTGGCTCTACTCTAATAAAATCCACAAAATATAATTCTCGTTGGATGACTGTCAACAGTGGGTTTTCCAGTAGGCTCCTAAGACAGTATCACTGAGAAGGTCCTAAATTCATTCACACTCAGGGCAAAAAGAGATCTATCAAGCCTTGTCACCAGCTCACCCATCCTGTACATACCTTTTTCTGTAAGGAAAGAAACACTGTGTTCCTAATTGCCAGCACACAACACCAGATGAAGGGATAAAAGGGCATATAACCTTAGTTAAAGTTAGCCCTGGAGGCTAAGGGCTGCCACGTGCATTGCTGGTAGAAATGTAAAATGATGCAGCAACTTCACAAAACAATTCGGTAGTTTCTTAAAAAGTTAAATATAAATTTACCCAGAAATCCCACTCATAGATATTCAGAAGAAATGCAGTCATCCTTCCACTGAAAGACTTGTATGTGAATGTTCATAGCAGCATTGCTCATAATGCCCAAAAAGAGGAGACAACCCAAATGTCCACGAACTGATGAACGGAAAAGTAAAATGTGATCTACTCGTTCAACGGAATGTTATTTGACAATAAAAAGGAATGAAATATTGATACATGCTACAATACGGATTGACCTTGAAAACATTTTGCTACGTGAAAGAAGCCAGACACAAACACCATAAATTGTGTGATTCCATTTATATCAAATGCCCAGAAAAGGCAAATCCATAGAGACAGAAAGTAGATTAGTGGTTGCCTGGGTCTGGGAGTGGGAAAGAGGATTAACTGTAATGTGCAGAGGAATCTTACTGGGATTTTAAAACTGGATTATGGTCATGGTTACACAATTTGGTAAATTTACCAAAAGTCACTGGATCATATGCATCAAGTGGGTGAATGACATATGTAAATTATACCACCATTTTTAAAAATTAAGTATCAAAAACAAATAACAAGGGTCATTGATCTGCTTTCTTCAAACACTGACTTTCATCTCTTTTCCACAGTGGTTGAGTTTAGGGGCTTCCTCTAAAATCCACAGAGATATGGATAGATCATGGAACCCATTCATCCATTCATTAAGAAAAGATTTTATGAGGTCTTTGTATGAGCCAGGCACTGTGCTGGATACTTAGGACAAAGCAGAAAACAAGGCAAATGTGGTCCTTTGCAGTCCCAGGGCTGAGCGTTACAGACACATAAGCAGACAAAACAATACAGCACCGTGTGTGCTACAGTGGAGGCAGGGGTGGTGGGGAAGACACACAGGGCACACAGGTGGGGCCCCTCACCTTGATTTTTATATCAGAGATTCCTGAAAAACTAACTTTTAGCTGAGGTCTAAAACGCAAGTATGGAAACAGAATGAGGCAGGAGACAAAAAGAGTTTTCGTCTGCAGAGGAAACAGCAGATGCATAAGCCTACAGGCAACAGAGATAGAACATATGAGGAATGGATTCTACTCCATCTAGATGGGTCCCAGTGTTAGAGGAGATGAGTAGAAGAGAAGTTTCAGAAAAGTAAATGGGGGCCCGACCACAAAGAGCTTCATAGGCACATTAAGGAGTTGGGGCTGTCCCCTGAGGGATATGGGGAGGTAATGGAGTGTTCTCAGCAAATGAATAACATAATCAGATTTGGGGTTTGCTGGAGATGGATGGAAGAAGCCAAAACTAGGACCCATTCATTAGGAGGTTGTAGGAGATTGTGACCTGGGCTGGTGAAGAGGCAGAAGCTTCCATGGAAAGAAACTGTCTCCCTTACGAGAAGTGGCTTATTCTTACATGGCATCTATTCATCTTCCTTAGACCTTGGTATAAAATACCAGGGTCTCCTAGAGTTGATCAAATAAACCACCTATTATTCCAGCCCTTTCTACCCCAGCTGTTTCCTTGACTTAGATTTCCTCTTTCTTTTGTGTCCCTTAGCCTGTCGGATCTCTATGCATCTTTGTCTCAGTTAGAAGTCCTTCAGGAAGCCATCCCTGACAACCCAGCCACACCCTAATCTGGGCTAGTAGCCTCTGCTAGATTACTAGATGCTCCCTTCAACACCTGTACATATTCTTTATGCAGCATATACTCTATCCCTTTGCAATGGAAGTATCCCCATGTTGATCTGTCTTATCACTAAACAAGGACTGTCCAATGGAACGTTTGATGATGCTGGAGATGTTCTACATTTGCACTCTTCACTATGGTAGCCAATAGCTACCTGTGAGCACTTGAAATGTGGCTAGTGTAATTCAGAAATTGACTTTTTAATTTTATTTAATTTTAACTAATTTACATAGCCATGTGTGGCTAGGGGCTGAAGAGCACAACACTAGACATTACATTCTGTAAGCACTTGTGTATCTTGCTCACTGCTGAAACGATGGCATGTGGAAAAGCACTAGGCACATAATAGAAACTTGATAAATATTTGGGAATTAAGGTATAATATACATGGGCTCTGAGTGCACATATTTTTATTCATTTATTCATTCATCCAACAAACGTTAATCAAGCATCTATAATGGGCCCAATAGTGTTCTAGTTATCAGGGTCACGGGTCAAGTGTCCTGCTTTTGTGGAGGTTATGCTTTAATAGGGAAGGCAGAAAATAAACACTGAAGCAAAAAAAAAAAAAAAAAAAAAACACCTCAAAAACCAAACAAAAATTTAAAAAAAAATTTTCAGAGAGAGACAGGTGTTATTTAAAACGTAAGTAAGGCAAGGTTAAGCGATAGTGCTGGAGAGAGTATGCGTGGTCTCAGTGACACCTCATCTCACTAATAGCGTTTGCCAGAGCCTCTGCTGCCCAGCACAGGTTGCATTCTAACACATATCAAACAAAACTCATGATGAAAGTTAATGGAACAAACTTTAACAGAAAGTAGGATAATTGCTCAAAAATAAATTCTGCTCTCTGATCATCTTGTCATAAAAGCTTTCAAGTATGCATTTTTGTGGAAAGGAGGCAGTGGCAAAATTGACCCATATTCTGTTTCAAAGCTATTAATGTGTCAAATGGTTGGCCCCAGCAGGCGGAGAATTTCTGCAAACTTTAAGGAAAAACATCTTCTGGATTACTTAGTGTCACAACATGTGTCGGAATCAGCGGCCAATCAATATCTCCATCTGCATATATGTCTTCTGTGTGCAATAACATTCACCCCACATTTACTGAGAATCTCCCTAAGTGTCAGGGCTATGCTAAGTCCCAAGATAGAAATTGTTTGGTGTCTGCCCTCCCCAAGCTCCCAAGCCAGGAAGAACAAGAAAAATCACACATAAAATACGAAAGACAATGTGTGCATAGCTTAGTGTGTCACTTTCTTTCTTTTGGTTTTCATTTAGCTTCCTTAAATGCTCTTTATTCCTGGTCATAAAATCTCTAAAGATGCCGTATTCTTTCCTAAAACCAAAGTTATTTCATAATTTCACATCTTGAATAAAATGAAATTTTCCTTAGCTACTGTGGCTTGTTACACCATTGAGATTACAAATTGCACAGCTGGGAAACATGTTAGACTATAAAGTGCATTTCATAGGCTGGAAAATATTCGCCTTGCAAGGCTGCTCAATGGCATATAACCTAAACTAATCATTTATCCAAGAGGCGATTCACAGACAGGCTCACTTGGACTTTAAAATTATTTGCTCACCTCACCTGTTTGTGAGAGTTAAGTGAGAGAGGGCAAGGCAGCTCTCCCTGTACTTTGAAAAGCCCTGTACAGTGAGTAGAACAAAAACGACGGCTCTACCCTTACAGCGTTAGTTGATGGTGCATAGAATCGCAAACGGTGGAGCAGAGAGACTGGAAACGCAGTCTCATGAAGGTAAGGACAAAATTCTAAGACCACTTCCAACCTATCCCTTGAAGAAATGGATTAATATACAAGCAAATAAATCTACATGAAAGCCTTCCAACCTCCCCTCTGAAAGTCTCCAGTTAAAACTGGTCTAAACATCCACATGCACAGTTATTGGCCATAGGTTTGCCTGTGAGGGGAGAGATAGGAGAGTGTGTGTGTGTGTGTGTGTGTGTGTGTGTGTGTGTACGTATAAATACATATGCATATGTTATATATACACTCAACTTACAGTTGGAGAGGAAGTTCACCTCTTTTTAAATCCTGATTGCAAGTGTTGTGGGGGATGACACACATCCTATCATTTATGGTGAAGAAAAAAATCTGTTTGGCCTTCTTACAACTCTACTAAGAAAAGACTCCTGGATTTCCCAATGCTCTGCTTTCATTTTCCAAGTGTCCATCAAAAACTCTGGAGCTTCACTATAATGCCATCGCCTGGGTCTATGCCACGGAATCATCTTTCTATGATTCAATCTCTACGCAATAAATGTTCCCATCATCAGCTTCCATTTCCAATACCTACTGAAAGCTGTAGATTCTGAAAACATGTCCATATAATTTAACCACTTCAAAGTTTCCTCATAACATTGTATTACTACAAAGTCACATTCCAGCTTTCAGTGTTTACTTCTTCAATAGTATGACAATACTTGGTTGGTATTTGCCTGCCTTTAAAAGAAAGACACACTCGGTTGTTTTTAAAATTCTTTTCAAAAATGGTCCAAGCAATATAGGCATAGACATACAAGAATTTAAAAATAAAAAAGCTGATTCTAATGAAATTATTAATTCAACTATTACTCTCATTTTGATGCTGGACTCCATGTTGCTTGGGGTGACAGTCCCATTGTGGTCTTCCTATGTTTGAGAAAATTAGGTCCACATAAATTGACTACATATGCTCAAAGAAGACTGTTTAAAAAAAACTTTGACCTTTTCTTCCATTTAAATAGATGCCAGGGTAGTTCTTATTCCTTGGTTCTAAATTAATTCCATGCAAGAAGAAAATGTGGGTTGAATTGGAAAATTCAATGGACTTAGAGAACCCCAGCCACAGTTCTGAAGGAAGGATGGAGAAAGCCAATATTCAGCTGCCATTTATGAGTTCATGGTGATGCACACCTGGTTGTTTCTTGTTTTAAGCTCTATCCCAATATGCCTATGCTTTCCAGTGTACTCAAAGTCCAATGTGGCCTAGGATTCAGGTTTCAGAACTCCCAACACTTTCCTGGTAAATTTATTCTTACCATAGCTATTCATTCTCTATCTGAAGAGCAGGATGTGGGGGAGGGGCTGTCATAACAAACAGAAATGAAGCAGACAAGGAATGTCACGTGTATTATATTAAAAATCAAAACCCCTCCTCTCTTGAATAGCAAATGGAATTGATTTGATTTACACAATAATCTAAGAGCACAGAGACCTCAATACATTAACAAGTGAACATTCAAAGGAGAATGGAGCCATATTAAGGGGATTCGGCTGCTGCCAGGAATTGTGGTTCTGTAAAATCCAAGAGTGAAGTGAACAAAAGAAAGGGTCATGTTTCCAAAGTTAACTCCCGTTTGCATTTGTCAGCCCCTCTGTGATCTCTCCCATTCCCACAGAACAATTAAATGGGGTCTGGAAACCTGAAGTAGAGAACCAAGGTGACAGGCTCAGGAACGCAGTGGTGAACCCAAAACCCTAGCACCCAAAGAAGACTTTCAGCGTCAGAAGAATGTGTGCTATGAAGAACATAGCGTATGCATGTGGACTCATTCACTCAGCTCACACTCCATACCCGGTTGTAAACCACTTGCCCTAAAAGCATTGTGGTAATTAAAAATAAAAATTTTAAAAACTTGTTTAGTCTTCATCCCATGACTACTGTCAGAATGCAGCCTCTCACCCTAACTATGAGCTGTCACAACAAAGGCAATTGACTCCTTCCAAGCAGGGACAACATGGGCAGACATTTCAAAGAGTGAAGTGCACTTATATATAGTATACAGCATGGACTACTGTCCATGTGACTCAAGGTTTCACCTGTCTATAAAGAGATCAAGAAATGTCATTGGGTTTTAAGGCAGGCTACTTGCAATACTCTCATCTCCCCACAGTTATTCCTTTAAAAGACATGCCTTATGTATATATTTTAGAGTTCTGAACTCCAAAAAGATAAAGCTGGTATGGTTTAATTTACCTGTCACAGGCCCAGGGCAGGATTCTATAACCTGTGGTCTCTTAATAAGTAAGCCACGAGCAAAAATAACTCCTCATTTTCTGGTCACTTTCAGTTGGCATCCCAAATCACAATTCAAACAAAATTAAAATAAACAAAGGGATTTCTGTGGAATTAAATTCTACAGCCGCATGAAATAGCGTTTAATAAAACAACCAACAGACAATAATGGCCTCTTTAAAATTAATGCAAGATGAGGACTTGCAAACATATGGGACTTATTTAGCATCTGCTATGAGATTGAAAAGCTCATCAAAATGGACTTTTCCTTCTCCCTCCACTTCCATTAAGATTTATTTGGATTCTGCTACAAAATAGATAGCATAATATGTCCAAGTGGATCTCCTGATTCACAGACCCAATCTTGCTCCTCCACAGTCTTACCCATCTACCCAGTTGCTCCAGCTGAAAAGCCACATGCCATCCCTAATTTGTCTCCTCCCTTCTATTACCACCTCGTATCAATCAGCAAGTCTTTTATTACATTTCACAAATCTATCCCAAATCCGTCTACTTCTTCCCATCTCCACTGCAACCACCACGGTCTAAATCAGAGCTGATCAGTTGAACTTTTTACAATAATGGAGATGTCCTATATGTTACTGTCCAATCTGGTAGATACCACCCAAATGTTTCTATTGAGCACCTGAGATGTGGCTAGTGCAACTGGGAAAAAAACTGAATTTTTTTAATGCCACATGTGGCTAATGGCTAACACATTGGACCGCCAACTCTCCTAGTCTCTCACAACCACTCTTCGCTTCCCAAAGCCCAATTGATCTTTGAAAAATGTCAATCACCGCTCCCAACTTTAAAACACTTTCGTGGCTTTATCTCATAGCGATCTACAATTGCCCCTTCTCTTCCTTTATTCTTTCTCCTCTTCTAGAATGCAAGCCTCATGAAAGATAAAAATGGTCATAACTGTATCCCTATTATCTCCAACATTGCCTGACATATAAGTAAGAGCCCAATAAATAAATGCTAAATCAATAAATGAAGAATTTAGAACAGAAATCAATTATTGATTTACCACAATCCTCCCCTAACGGAGGTGATTAGTGAATCCTCCACGAATGTAGCCAAGTGCTTTGAGCTGCTGAACCTGACATGCCAGCAGGTTGTACTGAGACATCCATGCCCTCTTCTATGGTCTCCCTTGTGACCACTGACACAAATGAGATCTGACCAACATCAAGTACATAGGCTAGAGACACAAGATTTAGGTCTTCAAACCATCTTAGCACCTTAGGAGTGCCATGTTCTAACTTAGAACCTTTTAAACACTGTGTTCTTGCTGGGTGACAGGTATGACAAGACAAGGGTAATCCGGACACCCACAGGTCCCAGGCCCATTGACTGCAACCTCTACAACTTATATCTATTTAACTTAGTGTGGCATACAAATATCACTGTTTCCTATGTACATCAGGATACAAAAAGGGTTAAGAAGCACTCTAAACCACTGAGCCTACCCTCAATAAATGTGACCAATCCAGCAATCTCAAACTATCACTCAAATATTTGGAACACAGTCACATCTCTCAAACCCATAGTGAACACAAAGAAAGATAAAATGCCTCCAGTTCCTAATTTGATGTTAGTTAAGGCAACCACTATTCTAAGCATCTTTCAATGAAAAAAACATGAATACCTTTTTTTAAAAACCCACAAATAGGAGGAACTGGGGAGCTTTGGCTGGTATAGGCAGCACGTGCAGCAGGCCCAAGCAGAGCAAAGCAGGGTGGGAGTTTGTCCAGCTGCTACATATTTCCTAAGTCTCCCTGCTGAGAGAACCTAGAAGCAATGATTCCTTGGTAGCAATAAGCACACCTAGCACCCAGATCTTGGTTTCTAAATACCACTCTCCACTAAAAGGAACCAGAGCTCTTTGTGGAAATCGCTGATTCCAGAGCTATGGCAAGAAAGTAGTGGATGAGCTCGGAACATCTTTCTGTACCAAAAAGTAAGGAATTGATCAAAGAATAACAGGGACATTTGTATAGGACTCAGGAGGCAGCATGAAATGACTCCCACTGACTACATTGGGACATTTTTAACATCAAAATAAATATCGATATCAATGAATTATAATGCAATGAAGTAACAGTAAAAATCCATGGCATAATATATAAATAAGTAATCTCTTTTTAAAATTTTTGTGAGAATACAACTAATAAATTTAGAAAGAATGATGGAGTTTGAAAATGATTTGCTTTTACCCTAAAAGCAGAGGGTAAAAGTTCGATGAGCAGTAAGATATTTAAATAATCTCAAAATAGCTTCACATCAAAAATGTATTAATCACTTGTAAATTCGTGGGTGTGAAATCTTTATTAATTAACTTCACAGTAGAGAAAACTGGCACACAGTATCTTAACTGAGGGATAGAAGTTAACACCACCAGCATTAGATAGATGGATGCCCAATGACATACGACACTGAGAATATACATCATATCTGTGGTATTCCTGCCCAAAGTATATAGCCTGGGCCTCACCATGAGGCAACATCAACAAAGTGAGTGGCAAGTCTTCAAAAATGCCAAGTCAAACTGGGCACACTGGTGCATGTCTGGAGTGCCAGCTACTTGGGATGCTGAGGCAGTAGGGTTGAGCCAGGAGCCAGGAGTTCAAGGCCAGCTAGTGCAACATAAGTGAGACCCCATTTCTAAGAAAAATAAAAAGCTAAGTCATCAAAAAAGACTGAGGAACAGTCTTTTAGGAGCCTAAAGAGATATGATAGCAACAACATGTGTCTCAAATTAGCTGGGCATGGTTGTGCAGACCTGTAATCTCAGCTACTCAGGAGGCTGAGGTGGGAGGATCATTTAAGCCCAAGAATTGGAGGCTGCAGTGAGCCGTGATTGCACAACTGCGCTCTAGGCTGGGTGACACAGCAAGACCCTATCTCAAATAAATTAATTAATTAACTAATTAACTAATAAGTGTGTCTCTGGGTTGGATACTAGTGCAAAAAGGAAAGGGAAAAACAGAGGATATCTTTTTTCTTTTTTTGTTTTCTAGGACCTACATACTGAAGTATTTTGAGGTTTTAAGATAATATGCCTACAACTTACTCTTGAATGATTCAGCAAAGAAACACACATACATACATACATAGGTTAAAAACTCTTGACATTTTTTTTTTTTTTGAAACAGAGTTTCGCTCTTGTTGCCCAAGCTGGAGTGCAATGGCACGATCTCAGCTCACTGCAACCTCTGCCTCCCGGGTTCAAGCAATTCTCCTGCCTCAGCCTCCCGAGTAGCTGGGATTACAGGCATGCACCACCATGCCCAGCTAATGTTGTATTTTTAGTAGAGATGGGGTTTCTTCATGTTGGTCAGGCTGGTCTCAAACGCCCAACCTCAAGTGATCCACCCACCTCGGCCTCCCAAAGTGTTGGGATTACAGGCGTGAGCCAGCATGCCTGGCCAACTCTTGTCTTTTTTGAAGAGTAGAAAGAGAAAATGATAAGATAGAAATGACGTAAGATGTTAAAATTCAGGGAAACTGGGTGGAGAGCATATGGAAATTCTTTATATTATTCTTAAACCTTTTCTGCAAGTTCAAAATTATTTTAAAAATTAAAAAGTTAACCAAAAATATATTGGTAACAAATGAAAAGAAAAAGAAATAAATTATGTTTTATTAGGCATTTTCTTGGAAATTACAAACATGTGCAAAACACATGTATCATGCAGAGTCCATGAATTAACTGGAAATTATTCTTCTGCCATTCTCCTTAGATAAGTGGAAATGTAAAGATCAATTAGTGAAGCAAGAGGCTTTGAAATTTCTCTAGATTTAATTCAGATACCTGACTTGATTTTTTTTCAAGGCCCTCCTTTTAATACCAGAGATTATCTGAATAAAGAACTACCAGTACATGGAGTGGAAAATCTAATACCTGCCTTTGGTTGCCATGTGATTACGCTATAAGCGAAAGGGATAAAGATAACATATGGAAACACATTACTAAGGGGCAGAAATAGTGGAGAAAACACTGTGGGCCTCCAACGAAAGAAAGAGGCCACAACTTGTCTCCAGTTTGAGACAAGAACCCAGAACTCTTGCCTTTCAGGCCACCATATCTCCATCTTCTATGCAAAATAGTTCTTTTGGGATCCATCTCTACGGCAAATCCAAGAAGACTTCATGCCACTTATTTAAGAGTCTGGGCTCCATCCTATGCATAGCTCTGCAAAGTAAGCTGGGACCCGATCCACTGCATATGCACAGAACCAGAAAAGGAAGAAGGAGAAGCTACTTTGGCTCTTGAGTTGAAGTTTAGCCACAGGCCTCAGGGAAGCATCCAGATTTATCTGTTTTTGACCATTCATGCTGCCAGTGCCACCTCCCGGCTCCTTTCCTCCCTGCCTCTTCTCCACCAGGGTCCGTGAGATGATGAGCATTCCATCACTTTGTAAGCTCTAAGTGCTGTACAGCTATAGGCCATTATGGACCACAGCTTCTCCTCTAAACACTGTAGCAAAGAAAACCTTCCTCCTTCTCTTCTATTGCAACCCCAAACAAAGCACTATTCTCTCTACCAAACTTCCTCCCACTACCTGCTTATCGAACAGAAAAATTCTCTCTGCATCAGATTTCTCATGACTCAGTTCTTCCAGAAAGCCACATGCTGATTCATCTTAGGACCTAGAAAATGGACAGGAAGGAGTAAGATACTTAGAATTAGCCTACCCTATCCCCCTGTGTGGACCTGACCCTTTCTTTTGTGACTCACTTAACACTCACCACCTGCAATAAACATAAATAGACCCAGCCAAGACTTTGCTTAACTCCATAGTACGGGAGCTTGCCAAATGTTGCAAGTCACAGTGTCATCATTATCTACTGTCAAGTGCACGCACAGATCACTAATTCAGCAGGCAAGCATTTGGATGTGAAGGTCAAAAAACAGTGCTACTTTAAAAGAAAGAATAAAAACATCACGCAGACTAGATATGGGAAGCACCAAGTCCAGAGGAGTGCATTATACTTTAACTATGGGCTAGTAATTTCAGTTAAAAAATGTGGTGTACGTTTTGTATCTTAACGAATTTGTTTAGCAAGTGCGTATGTTTGAGATAAAAGATATCAAATTCATTTTGCTGTCAGTAAAATTTTAGCATTCCATTTCTCGGGCTGACATGTTCATTCACAAGTCTGCCCTGAGCAGAGGGAATAGGGAATAATGGATTATGCGCTGTTCTGTTTATCTCAGTAGCCTTCATGTTTACTCCTTTAACTGTTGTTCCTGAGGGAATTAGGGAACAAACAACACCCCTTAAGTAGGCTGGGCTCTTTCCAGGAAAGAGAAAGATTACTTTTTCAGTACAGATATCTCCCACACCTATACTTCACAAGCAGAAACCATCTCATATTTATGAAGTGTCTATGAGATAATCTGGTCCAAATTTTTCATTTTGCAACTTAAGAAATGAAATGACAGTTGGAAAAAGGAATTTCACATCTGCACTGCCTCTTCTTCCTCTCTAGCCCAGCACATTCCCATATACCTCGAAGTTGGAGTAGAAAGACTCAAAACTTACTTCCACTTCCATTGTGTCACTTTGGACAAGTTATTTAATCTGGTGGGTGAGAAGGATACACAGCCTATCACTGCTTCTAATACTTACGTTCTACGATTCACTCCTCCAAGGTTAAAAGCCTATAAGTGTGCCTCCCTCAAAGACTCAATCGTATTGCCTCACCATACAGAGCCAAGTTTCTCTAATATTTTTCAAGTCCACTGCCTCCTCCTTTTAGAGACTCACCCTTATTTTCTCTAGAACCTGGGTCCCCTGTTTATTCTCAGGGTTGATCTAAGTTCTTTGATGAAAGATGTTTGTTTTAATTGGCCTCTAAAAAACCACGTGAACAACCGCTACTCATTCAAAGTCACTTCCCATGGATGTGAGCAAACAAGATTGCTAGAGAAGCTAACCTAAAACTCCCTTAGGCTTCTGGCCAATAGTTTTAAATTCCACCTATGTTTCTATTTGCTTAAAATACTGATTTTTTCTACATTTTCTCATTTTGAGTACTAAGGATATTTTATGAGGAGGAGCATCCCAGGCAGTATAATTACAAATGTTGGGAATTCTACATGTGAAGACCTGTTCTCTAGTAAATTTCTGATCCAATTTCACTGTCGCTCCTACAGTGAAAACAAAACAAACAAATAAACAATATGGGGAAAATGCCATCAAATTCAATAGATTCTACACTTCTACAACAAACATCCAGGAAAAAAAAAACCACCAGAGTAAACTGCTAAACTCACCATTAGAAACATGTTGAAAGTGCCAAACGGTATTTATTCTGAGACAAGGAAAGCTTCCAATCACAGCCAGTGGGTGGGAGCAAACTGCACACTTTCACTGGGAGCCCCTTGCACTCCGATTCAAACCCACATTATAACCCTGAGCCTTTACTCAAGTTCTGCAGGCCTCAGTTTCCTAATCTAGAAAAGAAAGTGATGGACCAAGGTGATCTCAGAGAATATTTCCAGTCTTAAAATATTCGATCGTGATGATAACCAAGTAAATAACAGCTTGCTAACAAACTGTGACTATTTCAATGATTTTTCATCTGATCATCTTACTGGTGATAGCTTCCAAAGGTGTGTGAATGTTTACCATTGAGATGTTCTGTGAGATGTTGTCCATCATATACTTGTTCTCCTTATGAGGACTCCCTGGGAAAATCATCATCTTGTGTCTCACTGTTAGGAAGAGTTCTGGGCTTCTCTAGTTAACCTTATGGACGCTAAGACTCTACACGGCTGATTATATTTTCTCACCACATTGGCCACAGGAAAACCCAGAACCAAATCTCTGGTGCACCTCTAGCAAATGGAACACGGCTTAAGAGATGCATTTTTAGTCCTAACTTCACCCTTTGTTACATCCCACTTTCCCTTCTCCTATTCCTTCGCTTACCTGTTTTTCATCTTTTTCTGTTTTTTTTCTATCTTTGAAAGCTGCTTTCAACTCTTTTTGAAACAAAGGAAGCATTTCAAGCTATTTTCATTTACTGACATCAACGCTGAACAGCAAAATCATTTCTTTAGTGACTTGCATTTTTCAAACACTATCACTATACCAACTCACGTAATGTTCTGGTATACATAATTCTATGCCAAAATGTAGATCACAATTATCACTATGAGTATTGTTATCATTAGTACAATATTTTTAAACTATAATAATATACTATTTATATAGATCTTCCTAGTATTTTTCTATCTTATTTGATTTGCACAATAATCACACAAGATAGTTAAAGCAGGCATTATTATGGTTGTCTTCATTTCTACAGATGAGGAAAATGAGCCTCAGAGACATTAAGGAGCTTGCCTATATATATGAAGTTGTTAAGTTAATAAGATGAGACCAGTTTTTCTCTTCTAAGTCTTGCATTTTCCCCTACAACTGCAAAATGTTGACTCTCATACACTTCACTCTTTAAAATTTTGGCCTAGAACCTATGACTCAAATGTTTTATTTACTTGATTTTCTAAGTAGTATAGACCTGCTAGTCAAAATTATACAATTACTCTTTGGTAATGGAACCTCTGCATGATGAGAACTAGACAGCCAAGACACTGGAAAATTTTTTAACCATCAGAAAATGAATGAGTAATCTATTTCCTCCATTGGAATTCAGTGATGGCATTAAGAAAACTCATTCCTGCAACCTAACAAGGAACATAAATGCTTTAATGTGGTCTGCTAAAGTAGTCACACAGAGTAAAACTGCCTCTTGAGTCACTAGAACTAGTAAAACCATTTAGTAGTAGAAGATGAAATTTAGACAAGGCAGGCTAAAGAGAAGAGCTAACTAACTGCTTCTTAATGATGAGCTCACAGTACTTTAACCACATCTAAGGGAAAGACTCATGAAGTTCAAATCATATTAATTTCCAAGTCATTGACATTGCTAATGTATGAGAGGGTGAAATGTTGACAACTTGAACTCTTGAGACCTTGAATAAACCAGAGTCTATTCATCCTACGAGTCATGAATTTGAGAAGTAAGGGGAAGAATGCATATGCAATTTTTCTGAGTTTTAATTTCTTCAGGGAAAATGAGGAAGGAGAAGGTCAAAGCAACCCACAACATTTTCTAACTCAACATTCTGTGAGTGCAAGAACACTTATTAGCGCCATCTACCTGAAATGTTATCATTTTAACACTGGCCAGATTTTTAAAATATATCTATGTAATGTGTGGGTAATAGGTAATGTTCCAGCACATTTAAATCATTATCTAGGAATTCGAATATTTTTCTTTAATCAACTTCAAACATATTCTGGTTTAAATTACTAATTCCTGCCTCTGAGACAGTCATATTCACATAAGTGGCTCTTCTCAACAGATTACACATTGGATACTCAAATTAATTCTGCTTTCCAATATCTTGACAATAAGAATGAACAGAAGTAAACTGACCTCTTTCTTAATTATGTTTTTCTTATTTAGATATAGCCTGTGTTCTTCCCAACTAATCTATAAAACTCCACGAAGATAGGTCCGTATACATCTTTTTAACAACTTTATACTCAGTATTTGGCAGGTAGTCAATATAATAAACATATGTTGAATAAATGAAGAAACTACCAACAGAGACAACATCTGAAACTCAAACAGAAAGATGAACTCTTCCAGAGAGAAGGTTAGGGTGTGCTAGCTTTGGCTCAAACTGTGCCTCACAGAAATAACCCAACTACGCCTAAGGGAGAGTTAATGATAAGGCGGAGCTAAGCAGAGGTCAAGATAAGAAAATGATACGGCTTCCTGCTTCCTTCTGAAGTAGAACTTTATAGCACTGCTTCAAAGTTTGGAGACAGCAAGGTCTCAAGAGAAGAGCCAAGTCTCCTTAGTTGGCTACTCCTTATCTGCGTGACCTTAGGCAAATTATTCAATTCTCCTGAATCTTGATTTCCTCTACTGAAAAAATGAATAAGGAGTAACAATATTTATCACCTAAGAGCTGTTGGTGAGGATAAAAAAGACAGTGGGTGCCATGGCCTCAGTAAGTGGTGGCAATTATTATTAATTAGTTTGAAGTAAATTCCTGGAAAACCAACCCATCCAGTTTTAAAGGGAATCAGAATTATTCATGTTTCAGAGGTGCACAGCTGATCCAGCCATATAGAGATGAAATCTAGTGAGAACTAGCAATGGGAGCATCCTGAGAAGGAAAAATAAGAGTCCTCGCGTGCAAGGAGGAAGCCTGGTACAGGGAGAGGTCTGTGGAAGCATGACACAGCAGTTCTGGGCCTTTGCTTTGTCGATGGGAACTGGCACAGAAGGAGGCACTGGAGCCTCAGGTCTTTCTGTGGCAGCTGGCAACCTCAGCAAGCACCCCTAGTTTTCTCTTCTTCCCTCTGGGGGGGTTCCACCCTAAGACAGGTTATCTTACCCGGTCCTAGAAAGACAGGGCTGAATTTGCCATACCCCTGAAGATGGTTCTGGATCACGTTATGTTACAAAGGAAAACAAAAAGTAAGTTAGGCCGCACAATGATAGCCTTGAGAGGAAAATTAAGAAAAGGTACTGATGATTTTAAAGCAGGACTTATGGACGAGGCAGTGACTTTCAGATTGCATTGACCTCTCTGGTACGGAACTCCATCCTAGCACAATGGCAAAATATGGGGAAAATCAGTCAGAAGTTTAGGCACAAAGAATACTCATAATTCTCAATGTGTGCTGTAATAGTTCCATGTGAGCATCTTCCTATTGACTGCAAGAGTGACTTGAATCCTGAAAAAGCCAGTAACTGCAAGAGCTTTCAAGAAGTCTGGAATGTATAAAGTCTTGGGATAATGATACACAGCAGACCTATCTGGGACTTCTATAAGACCAAAGATTCTATTAAGACAGAAGCCAACATATTATCATGGGATGAAACCATTGCATAAAGCCAGGTGAAGCCAAGGAGCTCTGAACTCCCTTCAGGAAGGAAAAGCAAGGGAAAAGCAATTCTGATTCAATTAAAAACGAATGCTGCTAAGGGTCATAGAACGAAATCTTCTTCACTTCATTTCCAAGGTCTGCCCAGGGATCCGAGGGATACAGGCAAAGGAATGGACACATCGGAATGTACTTTGTGTCAAAATTGTTTGGGATCACACAATGTGCTGGAATCAGTACATGTTTATTTAACTTAGAAAACTTTGATGAGGACCACTGTATCCATTTCCCATCCCCAAACCAGAAGACTATTTCTCCCCATACTTACAAGAACAAAAGGGAAGTGGCCAGGAGAATCACGCAGTTATGAATTGATCAGGGCTTTGTTGTCAGGGAATAGAAATAAAGGAAATTTTTTGAAAGATGGAAGGGTAAAGTAGAAATTGATAAAGAGAAGTCTAAGGTGGCAAAAAAAAAAAAAAAAGAAAAAAAGGAAGAAGAAGGGAACCACTCTCAAGAATGATGATCGAATTTAGTTTTAACATGCTGTTTTAAACGCTGATGGGACTGCGAGGCACAACTGATAGGTAGCATGGGGGAGGAGGCAGGGCTGAGCCAGAGGTGAAGCTCTGCGGGTGCATAACTCTCCAGTGCAGTGATACATTCTCATAGGTGTGGCAAAGACCAAATTTCTACCACGATAAATCTCAAAAGATGCACCTGCAAAGATCTACTTTGTATATAAAATCATGTTCATAATCATAAAATATCACGTGTTAACTACGTGTCTGGTCTCACTAGATGAAGCTGCAAATACGGCTGGGACGAGGGAAGAGACGTAGCATCGTAGTACAGGTACCATTCTACAAAGTGCTTCTTAATCCCCTATGTATGCATGTATCCATGTGCAAGCCTCTAGGCCTTCAGGTAAACACATCTTTGCTCTTAATAATCTGTGAACACAATATGAAATGAAAAATGATCAAAGTGATGATGCTTCCTCTCTACATACAGCCCAAATACAGAAATTGCTGGTGCCACCTATTGTTGAAAACACAGAACTGAAGAGCCATACAGTGGAACTCTGCTCTGTGATCTTTCTGAGTGTGAAGTTTCAAAATCTACCCACCAGGAGGGCCAAAGAAAGATGGTTTATCCTACTTTAAAATAAAGCAACCCTGCCGTGGACATTAACAACTCCTACATAATGCTTTGCTGAGTACAGCAAGATTCTAGCAACAGTTAACTGTTTTAATGTAAACAATCATGAGGGAGCTTTGTACATATGGATGGTGAATAAGTTCCAAAATAAGTTGTTAGGTGTAAAACGCAAAGTTCATAACGGTAATTATGATACTACCATTGATGGCGAAGGTAATATCCACGCATAAAAGATGTGAGGAAGGATACATGAGGGAACAGCAACACTGGCCATCTCTGAGGAGGAAGCCTGAAGGCATGGGCTGGAATTAGACAGATTTGCTTTTACTGAACTCACTTTCACTTTGTGCAAACATTTTACCATGCGCACGTACTTTCAAAAGATTTTAAGAATAATGGTTTTAAAAATAAATACTAATTTTGAAAACAATAGTTCATATTAAACTATCATACATAAACAAAGAATTGCAAGTTGTCTAACTTTGGTTGGTTAGCATGACCAGAGTTCTGGATCTGAGCAAAAGAGCACAACCTACTGGAACGACAGGAAAGTTAGAGTGGGTCTTTAAAAGATTTTAAAGGAGGGCTGGAAAAGCTGTCTCCAGCACAATGTTATCCTTAAACCTAAAGTATTCGGGGTACATTTAAAAGTGTCTTGAAGCATGGATATTTTCTGGTTCTCTGGATTTATTAAAATGAAGAAAAAAATCTTTCCAGTTTTATTAACATTTGCTTTTTAAAGAGCTTTGATATAAAGAAGGTTTTTATTACAATATGACTTCTTATTCAAAAGGAAAAGAAAGAGAACTCTAACAACACATGAAGCTCTTTCAGCTATTTTATAACACACATGAAAGCTAAGTGGAAGTTTATACTTGAATACACATGATATCAAATGTCACATCTCCTGAAAATTGGTTCCTGAGAATAATTTCTGTAAACTTACTTATTTCTTAATATTATTCTCCCTAGCTTGGGATAACACTGATATTTACACTGAAGGTGGAGCTTTGAAATTTATTCTGAACATTGCCCAATCAAGGTAACACTAGGAAGAAAGTAAATCCCTTAATTTCTGAAGAAACTCTGCAAGAGAAGGAGAAAAGGACAGGCGACAGCAATAAAATGGTTCTTTGGAATTCCTGTGGAAAGGACTTTAAAGAAAGGCGGACAGGCCAAGTGAAACGGTATAGGTCAGGTCAAGTCAGTCCTGTAAGTTCAAGCTCCAAAACAGTCCCTCTGATCTAAACACATATTTTATATTTGAAAATTTAATTTTAAAAAGTGAAAACCAGTAAGCATCATCAATCTTAAAGGCCAGCTAAATCATCATCAACTAAAAAAGAAACAGAAATAAAGAAAGTCAGGCTAAGGTCAATGAAATGCCAAACTACAGGCCAGAAGGAGGCAGGGGCAGCAGAGAACTGGACTTCTGAGGGGTATGAGAATCCAAACTGCCATGTTCTACATGGGAAGGGAGTCTGGCTCACTCCTTCAAGCCAAATACTGAGGTAGGGCCTCCTCCCTTCTCTGCAAATACTCAGATAGTCACACATCTATAAAAGATAGCTGCACAAAATGATGGAGGACCTACTATCTGGGGCTCCAGGGGTATCAGCAGCTGTGGACCTAGAAAAGGAAGAAAGAAGTCTTAGGAAAAGAATAGAGTCAGGTTTTCTGCTTACTCGGTGCATCTGTGATATTGCCCAAGTCATCACAGAGCAGGGAAACATGAAACACCATTATAATGCCTAATTATGAACTGGGCCTGGAGAACTAGGTAAAAGTAACTGTGAAACTACAAAAGCATCAGTCAAAGAGGAAGAATAAAAGAAATAACATAAAAAGCAAAATTCTCCCAAGTTCAAAGTGAACCTGCAAACTAAAATTCCATAACATATAAAAGAATCTAATTCTAAGAAAGTCAAATCCCCCATCCAATTATAAATTCAGTCCAAATGAAATTAATTCCATAGAACAGTCAGACTAAGACTTTAAAATAAATATGTTTACAGCCAGGTGCAGTGGCTCACATCTATAACCTCAGCAACTTGGGAGACTGGAGTGGGATGATCACTTGAGCCCAGGAGTTTGAGGCCGTAGTGAGCTATGATTTTGCAACACTGCACTCCAGCCTGGGCAAGAGAATGAGACTGTCTGCAAAGAAAATAAAAAAATAAAATAAGATAAATATGTCTAGGATAGTTGAGATAAACATCCATTTAAATAATTATAAATTTATGAAAATTAAAAAGTAAAGTAAGAACACATAGATATAAAAAAGTTAAGAATCTTAGAAAATAAAAGTATAGTCAATTGAACTAGAAAAATTCAGTAGATGAGTTCAAATGTATATGTGACATATTTAAAAAGAACAGTAAATTTGAAGATAATGCCAAGAAGCTGTTATCTCACTTCACCTTAGAGGAAGCATGGGAGAGAAGAGTCTGTTCTTTAAAATTAAGGTTCAGTTGAAACAGTTGTAAGACAGATTGGCCAGCTCCAATATATATCTAAGATCAATTTCTGAAAAGAATGGAAAGACTTATGAATATGGCATATTTGGAGAGATCTTCCAGAATTAGAGAAAGAAGTCCTTACATAGAAAGAATGAGCAGGATAACGATAAATCCACCTCTAGATAGATTATGATGGAACAGAAAAACATCAGAATAAAGCAAAATTCTTAAAGGAACAACAATTAGATGCTTAGGAAATATCTTAAAGGTAAACATCAAGGCGAACAATGTCAAAATCTTCAAAGTTCTGAGGAAAATAGCTGTAAATCAATAATTTTATGCCCAACTAAGTATTATTCAATAATTAAAGCAAAATAAAGACATTTTCAGGCATTCAAAGATCAAATTTTTACCACTCACAGATTCCTGTAGGAAGTACAAGTACACTGTTTTACTACTCACAGGCCCGTGTGGGAAATATTAAACGATACGCTCCAAACGAACTTAATGGAAGGCCTACAACAAAGCCAATCAACAAAGCCCTGCGGTTGTCATACGTTCCTGTTAAAGCCCCTCCCTCTGATCTACAATAGACAATTTGCCCAACCAATAGTTTTTTTGGGTAACCAGAAATCCCAAAAAATAATTTCTCTCAACATTTAGCTTTGTCTGGGATTCATATAAATGTAACTTGCTGTTTTACAACTCAAAAAAATATTTTAAAAAATGAAACAGGCTGGCCGTGGCGGCACATACCTGTAAACCCAGCAATTTAGGAGGCTGAAGTGGGAGGACTGCTTGAGGCTAGGAGTTCAAGACCATCCTGGGCAACATAGCAAGACTCTGTCTCTACAAAAATATTAAAAATTAGCCAGGCATGGTGGCATGTACCCCTTTAGTACCAGAGATGCCAAGGTGGGAGGATCACTTGAGCCCATGGGTTCAAGGCTGCAGTGAGCTAAGATTGTGTCTCTGTACTAAAGCCTGGATGACAGAGGGAGACCTTATCTCTTAAAAAAAAAAAAAACAAAAAAAACAAAAAAAAAACAAAGAAACAAAGACACCTACCTTTAGCACACTTCTTCAAGTTCCTATGTTTACTCTGCATTTGCTGGTTCTGTGACTTTGAGCAATGTAACTTCTCTGAATTTCAAAGTGTTATTGAAAATATAGATAATAATCTCTAACTTATTGGTTTGTTTGGAAGTCAACATATAAGAATTTCCTAAACATTATACCAGTACTAGCAATAGGTAGACTACTACAAAACAACAGTAGTTATTATTACCATTATCAATAAAGGCTTCTGGAAGTGCTTATAATAAAGATGAGGAAGCTGGAGGAGCTAGAAAAGTTACCTAATATTAGAAGACTATCTGTGTCATTCCTATTCTTCATTTTTCCTCCTAAACTGTTCATCCACTAACTCATATTTAAACAATTGGCACTAAGATGTAAATAGTGGTAAGTTAAAATTACTCAGAGAACTTTGGCTATCCCAAGGAGTAGACTGTTAATCTTTTTTTTTTTTTTTTTTTTTTGAGACGGAGTTTCGCTCTTGTTACCCAGGCTGGAGTGCAGTGGCGTGATCTTGGCTCACCGCAACCTCCACCTCCTGGGTTCAAACAATTCTCCTGCCTCAGCCTCCCGAGTATCTGGGATTACAGGCATGCACCACCATGCCCAGCTAACTTTTGTATTTTTAGTAAAGACAGGGTTTCACCATGTTGACCAGGATGGTCTTGATCTCTTGACCTTGTGATCCACCCGCCTCGGCCTCCCAGACTGTTAATCTTATTATACCACCAGTGGTAGACTCAGCAGATAGACAAAATGTTTTTGTGTTTGGGCCTAGAATATCATCTGCTACTCCACTCCCAGGACCACTACCACCACCACATGACAGCAATACTTATTTTAATAAGGAGGATGAGCTCCAATGGCCAATTCCACAATTTTGATACCAATGATACAAATACAAAGGTGACATCTTTGACATCTTTTTCAAAGGGAGTGTGTTCCCACATTGTCTTTGATCTTCAAACCTGACAGATGAGATAATACCCTGATGCTCTTGGTTAGCTATTGCTTCTCTTGTGATAATCTCCATTCAAACACCCTAGCCACTGTCACCACAGAAAACTTCAATCTAGGTACTAGCCAGGCCCCCTCCAAATAGGTTTGTATTTTATACCAGGACCAAATTCAAAGTTGAAATTACTCCTTGAGTCATGGGCTACAGAATAGATGTTATGCTAACAATCATGGAAGCAACATTAATCTCCTTGCGTATTCTCCATCAGAGCTCTTCAGTAAATGGGTGCATTGTTAATGAGAAACAATATTTTGAAGGAAATCTTTCTTTTTTGAACAGTAGATCTCAACAGTGGACTTAAAATACTCAGCAAACCATGATGTAAAGAGATGTGATCTCATCCAGGCTTTGTTGTTTCATTTATAGATCACAGGCAGAATAGATTAGCATAATTCTTAAGGGCCCTAGGACTTTCAAATGGTAAATGAACATTCGCTTCAACTTAAAGTTACCAGCTGCATTAGCCCCTGACAAGAGAGTTAGCCTGTCCTTTGAAGTTTTGAAGCTAGACATTGACTTCTCCTCTCTACCTATGAAAGTCCTAGATGGCATCTTCTTCCAATAGAAGGTTGTTTGATCTACACTGAAAATCTGTTTAGTGTAACCATCATCATCAATGATTTTAGCTAGGTCTTCTGGAGAACTTGCTGCAGCTTCTACATCACCACTTGCTGCTTCACCTTGCCCTTTTATCTTATGGAGACAGCTTTTTTTTTTCTTAAACTTCATAAATCAATTTCTGCTAGCTTCCAACTTTTCTTCTGCAGCTCCCTCACTTCTCTCAGTCTTCATAACATTCAAGAGAGTTAGAGCTTGCTCTGGATTAGGCTTTAGCTTAAGGGAATGCTGTGGTTGGTATAACTGTCCATCCAGACCACTCAAACTTTCTCCATGTCAGCAATGAGAATATTTTGCTTCCTATCCTTCTTCTCTGTTCATGGGAGTAGCACTTTTCATTTCTTTCAAGAACTTTTCATTTGCATTTCCTTTTTCCTTGCACAACTTGGCTAAATGTTTGGCATAAGAAGCCTTGTTTTGGGCATTTCTTGGTTTTTGACATGCTTTCCTCAATAAGCTTAATCATTTCTAGCTTTTGAGTTAAAGGGAGATATGTGCAACTCCTCCTTTCACTTGAATACTTAGAGGCAATTATAGGGTTATTAATTGGCTTAATTTTAATACTGTCGTGTTTCAAGGAATAGGAGAGCGCAAGTAGAGGGAGAGAGACAGGGCAATGGACACTCGGTGGAACAGTCAGAACACACACAACGCTTATGGGTTAAGTTTGCCACTTTGGTCTTATATGGGCCAGTTCATAACACCCTTAAACAATTGCAGTAGTAACACCAAACATCACTGATCATGGATCTTCACAATAGATATTATAATAATAATGAAAAAGTTTGAAATATTGCTAGAATTATCAAAATGTGATTCAGAGACATGAAGTGAGCACACGCTGTTTGGAAAAAATGGGGTGCCAATGCACTTACTTGATGCAGATTTGCTATAAACCTTCAATTTGTCAAAAACACAGTATCTGCAAAGTGCAATAAAGTGAAGCACAATAAAATGTGGTATGCCTATATTTGTGTGTTTATTGTTAATATTAAGAGCTTAAGTGACCTGCTCAAGGTCATACAACTGTTTCAGAAAATAGGCTTATCTGACTATGGGCCTCTTAGTCCAAGCTCTTTGCTCCCTCACTAAGACTCCCTAGAGTTTGAAGGACTAAAAAGGGCATTGCCACAAACACTCCATGCCAGCAGTCCCACCTGCCTCAGTTAGGCAAGGAAAGCTATACCTCACTGGACTTAATAAAAACGTGATGGGGGGAGTCACTGAGTGGGTAAAGTTGTGGAGGGTCTCCTGAAATATGTGTACAGACAGAAGGTTCATGAATGTACCACCACTTAAGACTCAAAATGCACCTCTAATCCCAGCACATTGGGAGGCTGAGGTGGGTGGATCACGAAGTCAAGAGATCAAGACCATCCTGGCCAACATGGTGAAACCCTGTCTCTACTAAAAATACAAAAAAAAAAAAAAAAAAAAAACCAGAATTAGCTGGACATGATGGTGTGTGCCTGTAATCCCAGCTACTCGGGAGGCTGAGGCAGGAGAATGGCTTGAACCCAGGAGACGGAGGTTGCAGTGAGCTGAGATCATGCCACTGCACTCCAGCCTGGGTGACAGAGTGAGACTGCATCTCAAAAAAAAAAAAAAAGTCTTAAAATGAATCTTTTATCAACTTTAAGTTTCTAACCACTTGATCTCCGTCATTCAGCCATGCTGGAATAATGCTCAGAATGTTTCTTGAAGTGATTTAGTCCTTTGGGTAAGGGCCAAACCAAGCAGAAGAATTCATTTACCCCCAGTTACTTCTGCCGGCTCTAGACTAGCAGCCTTTCCAATGGCCAGCAGTCTCCTGTCTGTCTTCTTTGGAACCAGCGTTTAATATGAGTGTGAATGTACAAATGCGAGTGTGAGTGTGTAAAAAATGCACTCCATCAGAGGCACTGAAGTACTCCCCAAGCTAAAAAAAAAAAAAAAAAAAAAAATCTGTTATCTTGGATGAAAACCAAGATCATTATCATTTAACTGCTTTGCTGTACTTAAACACCAATAATAACAGGGCTGTGCTCTGGTGAAAATTGATTAAAGAGGATCAAAAGAAAGAAACAGAGGACTGAGAATCTCGCTATGCAGAAAGCATCCTGGCATACTGATGAACTTCTTTTTTCAAATGGTGCCAATTGACAGAAACAACGATCACCTCTAAAGAGCAAAATAACTATGTAAAAGAGATTCTGAGTGTGGCTCAAGCTGCTTACTGATTAACGCTTTTGCACACAACAGTCTGCACAAACCTGTGTAGTCATTGTTCCTAGTAAAACAAGTCTTTGTTGACAACTGGAGACAAATGATCCTTGCTGACCAAGTTCACTGTTCTCACACAGCTTAATAGCTGGAGTACTGCTCCCTGCCCACAGCCAGGAAAACTTGACGTGGTTGTCAAAAAAATAAAAAGGAAAAAAAGGAAAGAAAGAAAGAAAAAAAAGAAAAACTAGAGAAGAGGGGAAACCTTTGTTCTGAAGGTGAGAAGGAGCCTGGATGATCTCATGCCCTAAACATGTTTGTGGTTTACATCAGTATGTTTCCTTCACTTATTAAAGTTGTGAGTTTTTAAATAGTTCCTGCTCGAAACAAACAGAGTATCATATTTAAGAATTCCCTCTATTTAAAAGTATTTCCCTTTTCCTCCCTTTTCCACATGGGTTGGGATGTGAAGGATTTAATATTTGTTTTTAAGTTAAACAGTTTTTATGTTACAGTATTTGCAAATATTGGCTGCAACCGTGAACTGTAGAGGCATACCTAATTTTAAGAAAACCTGGTGGAAAAAAATAACTGAAACTTCAAGCACAACACTCTAATTTCCACCACATGACCAAAAATAATTCACTTCAGGGTTACTGTCAATGACAAGGTTCCCACAGTGCCTCATTTACTCATAAATATTATTGAGCCCCCACTATGTGTAAGGCAATTTTAGGTGCTGTTTACATAAAACAAGATTAACTTTATTAAAGTTTCATTTAATCCCTAAGTTTTTAGGCCCCAAATCTATTACATAAGACAATGCAAACTGGAAAAACAAATCCTTCCAGCTGAGGCTAAAACTTCCCTTCTGATTGGCAGATGCCTTTCTTACTTCTTTCCATAAGAATTCATTAAAAACATTTTTTGGAAACGAGTATGGGCTCAGTATCATCTCAGGTGAGAATCATTTCCAGTTGCACTAAATCCAGGGAATCCTTCACTCTGCAGCCTCATTAGGCACAAGTGGCCATTCTTACTCTGCCATGTGGAAGTCACAGAGGTGTTTTAGAAAGCAATTTAGCAATAAGTATAAAGAATCACCAACATGTTCACTTCCTTCACTCATTTCGTGTCAAAAATAATCCAAAATAAGGGAAAAGTGTATTATGTATTATAGCAGGTTATTTAGAATAAAGAAAATATCCTTCGAAATAACCTAAAACACCCTTTGAAATAATTTAAATATTAAAGGCATAGCCTGTTAAGTAGAGTACCGTCTCCAGATGTACAGCCATAAAAATTATGACACGACATGAAGAATGAATAACCACTCATGGTAACTTTACATTAACTGGGAAAAAAATCAGAACGTGGAATTAATTCTATAAAATAACTGCAAGTATTTTAACATAGACATGAAAAAAAATTTTAAAAATAGTAGTTTGATGTGAAAGATAGATGAAATCTCAACTTCAGGCTCAGTCTATTGAGCCCTGAGGCATGGCTGAAAACCTACAAATGACATCATTATCATTCAAGATGATAGTTCTTTTCTAAACCAGCTATTTCAGTGTGGCACTTTCATTACCAAATTCTGTTACCATTTTTACCCCTAAGTCCATAAATGTAAATTTAAAAGTACAGTTTGTCAAACTGTTACATGACCTGATTAACCCTCTCATTAATCAGACGTGCCTTTTGTTTTGCAGTATTTTTTCCACGTTTCCTTTGAGATTAACTTTAAATTGAGAGGATAACTACTGACAGGTTCATTTCTCTCTTCCTGTTTTGGGACACACTGTAAGCACATTTTCTCTTTCCCAGTTCTCTCCAGCTTCAGCATTTTATTCAGTTTGGTGTGGCTTTAAACAACTTTCCTTTCCCTATTTAATTCACTACCCCAGCAGCTTCCAGGGACAAGATGAATCCTTTCCATGTTCCCTTTATTCTACCTTTGAGCAGGGATGTCCAGAACTTCCTCAGAATTTCTACCTAAGAATGTTCTAGAACAAAAATTTTCCTCAGGAATTTCCTGTTGCCACCCTGTCCTGTTTCTATACCAGTGAGCACAACGTCAGGAGTGAGCCTTTAGGATCACTCCCTACAAAGAGAACTGGGACTTCTCATTCCTGCTTCACATGAAGTTTATTCCCCACAAAGAACCTCCTGAGAGACTGAAACAACGTGGCTAAAAGGAAGGCCAAAAGGAGGGAAGGTGATCTCTTCATAGAACTCAGTATTTAATCCTCTGTCACCCCTAACCTCTGCCCAGAATAGATGACACAGAACAGAGAGAATTGTTTTGGTAGAGAAGGAGAATATGACTCTGAATATACTCCATGTTGTTTGAGAACAAGAGAGCCTACCCACATGAGAGAAGATGTAAATCATCCCCCAACATTCTAACTTCCTTCCTGAAATATTTACAATAACTTTTACCAGTTTACAATAATTTTTAAAAAGTGACAAATATGCCCTCACCTTACAGTCTAAAACCAGTGTGGCTCCTGAACTCAGAAGGCCCCTGTGAAGCAACCAAAGAAAGCTTAACCCTTTCTGGGAAGTAGAATAAAAGTTCTGCCAGCGTTCTCTTGGTTCTTCATAACAAAGAAAAAAAAGAACAATTTACTGAACACGTGTTCTCTCTGTGTGTCATTCCTCATGAGTCAGATACCTTCTATCCACTATACTGTGTGCCCACTTGACATCTTTCTTCCAGAGTTGGCTTTCTTTAATTAAACCCTTCAGCACTAATGTCCCAAAGCATTCTGTGAGTCAGGCTTTCCCTGGGGTTAAGACTTTTGAAATGACTGGCAGAGAGATGGACTCTTAACTACTAAGATTACTACAGCTGCAACAGCTACTACAGTGACTCTTTCATCACTAGGAAGCCAATTCAAAACAAACAATTAGTTGGTTGTTCTCTTAAGCCATACAAGTTCATGGCTTCTGTTTTTTTTTTCTGTGATGAAGAAGGTGAAGTTCTCAGACTTACGTATTCGTATTCCAATGAATGAACCTAGATTACAGGCGGCAGCCTTGGAACTATTCCTAGAGACCTGGGAGCAAACTCTACTTCATCATTAATGAGAAAACATTTGTGACAACCATCCCAAAGCATCAGTCATTGAGATCTTGGTGTCAATGTTGAGAATCACGATACTGATGCACTCTTATCTTTCTATAAATTCAATATCACAGAAGGTCTAGGCTTGGAAGCCTGTACTGGACCTGAATAAGTCATCTAAAGATTGCTTCTGATTTTTCCATTATCTACTTCCCTCCCTTATTAGATTGCATCGAAGACATTAAATAGGTTTTCATTTGAATATACCAATGGCTGATTGCAAAGTATTTTGAGGCTATGTCTAAATGCAGTAGATAAAAGGACTGTGGTTGATTTGTACCATCTATCATGGTCATTAGATTTCAGGAGTGTTTGCAAATGACACTGTGTATTTCCTAACTTTGTATCATTAGACCTTTACAGGAATAAAGGGTAACAGCCCCTGTCTCAAACTCATCTGCCTTATTTTAGTCATTATTAAGTTACTTTTTCCTAACTTCAGTTTTTTTGTGTTGAATTATTTCTGCAACCATTTAACTTGATCTTTTTTCAGTGGCAGCTGAAGATAGATAAAATTATGTAAGTAGTGGACACATATTTTATGTTTCTTACAATCAGTCACCATCTAAAGCAGCAGTCCCCAATCTTTTTGGCACCAGGGACCAGTTTCATGGAAGACAATTTTTCCAAGGAGGAGGAGAAGATGGAGGGGAATGGTTTCAGGATGAAACTGTTCCACCTCAGAACACCAGGCATTAGTTAGATTCTCATAAGGAACACACAACCTGGATCCTTATATGCACAGTTCACAACAGGGTTTGCACTCCTGCGGAAATCTAATGCCAGTGCTGATCTGACAGGAGGTGGAGCTCAGGCAGTCATGCTCATTCACCTACGGAGAGGTGTGCGGCCCGGTTCCTAACAGGTTACAGACACAGACCAGTAGCAGTCTCCAGTCTAGGGGCTGGGGACCCCTGATCTAAAGTATAACTTCAACTGTCTATTCCTGAGGTTTTCTCTCCAAAAAAATAAAACTAGTAATAAGTATAAACAAGATTACAAAAGGGTATCAGAGTTACACTTTATCTTCTTCACATAATCAATATGCATGAGCCTTAAAATCACAGAAAAGTATAAAAGTGAGAAAAAATTCCAAGACAAATTGGAATCCTAAAAAGAATGAGACAACTATCTAACATAGTCCTGTTCATCAAATCACAGTGAAAGTACATTCAAATAAAAATGGATACTAGGCTTAACAGCTGAGTGATGAAATAATCTGTACAGCAAACCCTCATGACCCAAGTTTACCTGTGTAACAAAGCTGCACATGTACCCCTGAACTTAAAATAAAAGTAAAAACATAAACTAAAACTCCAAATAAATAAAAATCAATGACATAGGAGGAAAAAAGAGAACTTTGGATACTCTTTAAGAAAATATGTATGGGGGTGTGTGTGTGTGTGTGTGCACATGCACATACATGTATGTGGGTATACGTATGTGTGTACATATTTTAAATTAATTTTCCATTGAAATAAATCTTAACATGCATGTATTATCCTATTCTTTCAAAATACTGATTTCAAATAAACATCTCTCCCCAACGGGACAAACCACCTTTACGATTATGACCTAACCAGAATTTCCTTGCTTGTTTGTGCACACTCTGAAATCTAAAGGTACATTTAACTCCAGACTGGATGAAGTGTGGTAGAGTAGATAGCAAAGGCAGTGCTTATGCAAGTATTCCTAATAAACCAAGGAAAATGCACTCTAAGCCTTAGGCAAAAGATGGTGTGTCCCAAAGCAATTCACTGTCAGCTCAACTCTTTTTTTGCAAGACTTGTATTTTATGTGTTAAAATACAAGGGAGAGGGGTTGATTAATGAGTACAGATATGCAGTTTGATAGAAGAAATACGACCTAGTGTTTGATACATCAGTAAGTTGACTATAGTTTACAATAATTTATTGTATTTTTCAAAATAGCTAGAAGAGAATAATTCAAACATTTCTAGCTTAAAGAAAAGACAATACTTGAGGTGATGTACACCCACCCCAACTATACTGATTTGATCTTTATAAGTTATACAAATGTATTAAGTTATCACAGATATCCCCAAAATATGTACACCTATTAAGTATCAATTGAAAAGAAAAATTAATGCAAGGGAATTTTACATTATACTCACAGCACATTTGTGTTTTTTGTGTTGTTTTGTTTTGTTTTCTTTGAGACAGAGTCTCACTCACTCTGTTGCCCAGGCTGGAATGCAGTGGCATGATGTTGGCTCACTGCAACCCCTGCCTCCTGGGTTCAAGCAATTCTCATGCCTCAGCCTCCCAAGTAGCTGTGATTACAGCTGTGCACCATCATGCCCAGCTAATGTTTTCATTTTTAAGTAGAGACAGGGTTTTGCTGTGTTGACCAGGCTGGTCTTCAACTCCTGACCTCAAATGATCTGCCTGCCTTGGCTTCCCAAAGTGCTGGGATTATAGGCCTGGGCCACCACACCTGCCCTATTTATTTTTGTATTAAAGCACATTTGCTTTAATACAAAAATCATATTGGTCTTCTCTTCTTATATCTTGAACTAAAATTATGCCATATTTATCCTGCTGCTTTGGGTCTCTCAGCAATGTTAAGGAGCACACAGGGGTGCCCCAGGAGTCTGAGCAGTAAGGGAAAGCCGGTTTGCTGCTGCGTATACTTCCTGAGCTAACCTGGACCCCATGAAACATCTTCCACCTTGGTCAGTTTTGGATAAACGCTACCATTTATGATTCTCCACAGTAACACAGGGCTGTCTTTTACCTTCTAATTCTAGGACATCTCCAGGAAGTGGGGGAGAAATGTGCCAACCAATCTATAGAAAACCTGCCCAGGTTTGGCTATTATCCAGGAAATCCCATACGTGTTGCTTAACAACTTGCTTTCTGAGGAACAATTCTCTTTATTCAGAGTTCTATAGGAATCCAGCTGCTCCCTCTGAGGTGAAACCAACCACAGTGGTATTTCAAAGCCCCACGCTCCACCAAACACTGATTCCAGCCAGCTTCTGGGCATGACCAATGCATACCATGGAACCACCCTGGCTGATGGAGGTTGTCTCACAACAGGCTCCCCATACCCACTGAGTTCCAAGACTTAAAAGGTAACATGCTCCTTGTCCTCACCATGGGACACTCTTTATCTGTGCTTATCCAGTAGAAAGCCACTAACTGTATGTGGCCACTGGGTACTTGAAATACAGCTAGTCGGAATAGAGATGTGCTATATAATATACACTCCAGATTCAGAAGACTTTGCAAAAATATGTAAAATATATTATTAACAAATTTTTATATTATGGGCTGAAATAATATTTTAGATAAAATGCATTAAATAACATATTATTAATATTAGCTTCACTTGTTTCATTTTACTCTTTTGATGTGACAACTAAAAATTTTAAATTATGTTTGCTGTTCATATGTGTAGCTTACATTATATTTCTATTAGATAGTACTACTCTTGATAAGCCATAAATGCAGAAAAGGCCAGCCTTGTATGTACATCAATGAGAGTTTAGTGTATTTCAGATAATCTACCATGATTAATGCTTCAACCACGTGATTATTAGAGATTCCAGCTTTGGGTCTTCAAGGCCTTCTGCCATCAAGAATCCTCTCTTGAGAAACAAATAACCCTAGGGAAACGGACACCTTAATCCATTTTTGGTATAAAACCCACTTAATAATTAAGGGAGCTTAGCAAGCTGATATGAGGGTCAGATTTTGTTTAACCTGTGACGGAGTACAGTACAGGAAGGAGGAAGAGGAAGTGGCTGGAAAGGATCTGTCAGAGTGATTGAGGTGAGAGGGTATCAAAAAAATAATTTTCCCTGTAGTCAGGTGATCCCAGCAGACAGAACCTCAATACACATTATGTTTACACATGCATATGTATACACACACATACACATACACATACACATACACATACACATACACATACACACATAGAATAGCAACACATATATACATATTTAGTACTAACACCAGGATAATCTTGAAAACTGTGAGAAATGGTTCTAAATGGTTCTAAGCATTTTAATTTCTCATTCTTTCTACTTAATAGATTTAGAATAAAGAATATATGAAAAGATGGTTATACTACTTTGGGATAATACAGCCTAGACATTGGAAGAAAGATTTTTGATAACCACTTTCAAATATGTGAAGGGTTATTACACAGGGTCGGAACGTCAGAGTGTATCACTAAGGAAAACCGAAATGTCTCCCTGGCAGTTTTCTTACAATAGTGTAGTAGCCTCTCATCTGCCTGGAATGGATAAGGTGTAATCCATATTGAAGGTGGGAGGCAAAACAGCTGTCGAGTTTCTAACTACCGCAATGATTTACATTAGGAAGTAAATCAAAATCCCCACCTAACCCACCTGGTATGGGAAGATTTCCTTCATGAGGTGGAACTTAGAAGAGGATCTGGAATAGAGGAGGGTCTATATGAGTATGCCACTTTTTTGTATTACAAGAAAATGAACTTCCTTCCCTGCCTACTCCTTCCTCTCCCCTCAACCCCATGCACATACATGCGCGCACCCCCATGCACGTACATGCACGTATGTGCGCACACACACACACACCCCCCTAAAATTTCCCTTCCTGAATCCCACCCATCTTTCCAGCCCCAACTACCATTCCAAGCCTTCCATAAATCCTTCAGGGCCACCTCAGCTCATCCATACTCTGGACCTCTTTAGCGTTATATGCAGCTGTAGATTAAATTGCAGCTAAATCTCTCAACTCTCCAGAATGGCCTTCATTCCCTGTGTGAAAAGTACATGGCACAGTAAATACACTTGGCTAGGAAGTTACTTTCTAATATGCCAGTGTACTTCAGCTCCTAACAATTGAGTTGGATATTTACCAAGAGTCATTATGTTTGTTCCCAAACCTGTTAAAGACACACATGCTTATGACAGTTGTAGGCTGTTAGTATTTACATAATTTAATTAAACATTACATAAAATGAGTACAAAAAGAAAGAAATTGCTTTATTCTGAACACTACATTGGAAAGAGTTTTCTTAAGGTGAACTGCTTTTTAAAAACTGCTGCTGAATTAGGTGTGAGACAGATATTTGTTAAAGATCTCAGGGAATTTTTTTTTTTTGAGACAAAGTTTTGCTCTTGTCACCCAGGCAATGGTGCAATCTCAGCTCACTACAGCCTCTGCCTCCCAGGTTCAAGTGATTCTCCTGCCTCAGCCTCATGAGTAATGGAGATTACAGGCACCTACCACCACACCCGGATACTTTTTGTATTTTTATTAGAGACAGGGTTTCAGCATGCTTGCCAGGCTGGTCTCAAACTCCTGACCTCAGGTGATCCACCCACCTCGGCCTCCCAAATTGCTGGGATTACAGGTGTGAGCCACCGTGCCCAACCACAGGGAATTTTTAAATCTAAAATGATCCTATATTCAAGAGTGGTTTACAAATATTTTTAAGTTTTCATGCTACATTAAAGAAATCAATACTTTTAAATTATAAAAGAGTTATCCAAGAAAAAAATGATTGATGTAGACCCCAAGAAAATCCTTAATCAAATAAAAGACCTTGGTTCTACCTCAAAAGACTGGTAAATAAATACGCATCTAGATGCTTTAAGTTGCTGTAATGTGTTTAAGGTATGTACGTATCACAGATTTACGACTTCCCACTTGAACCATGTTTTCTTAATAATCTGAGCGACGATCAGTCCAGATCATGTTGGTTTAGAGGGATTCTATTGTTTTTGTAGGTATGTGGTCTCAAACCCACAATGATTGCTATTACCTCTTTCAGAGAAGAGACTGTTGTAGTCCACAGCCCTCAGCATTCCACACAGGATCAAGTGTTTTACAAAAGGCCAAGGTCACTGTTGCCTAGAAATCAGAAGACCCAAATTCTGGTGCAAACTCACCACTTTGCCCAATTTCAATTATGAGCAATTTTCAGGTTCTACATGTATAAAACAGGAACCATAACACTGGAACTACTTACTTCATGTTGTATGTACAGGAAATAGGTAGACAATATTTAGAAAGGCAATTTGAAAAGTGAAAAGAGCTATGTATGTGTAAGGATGTGCAGTGGATGCCAAATACGTTTTTCTTAAATGAGTGAGTAAAGAACAATGGAAACTAATTTACACTCCCACCAACAGTGTAAAAGTGTTCCTGTTTCTCCACATCTTCTCCAGCATCTGTTGTCTCCAGATTTTTTAATGATCGCCATTCTAACTGGCGTGAGATGGTATCTCAATGTGGTTTTGATTTGCATTTCTCTAATGACCAGTGATGGTGAGCATTTTTTCATATGTTTGTTGGCCTCATATATGTCTTCTTTTGTAAAGTGTCCATTCATGTCCTTCACCCACTTTTGAATGGGTTTTTTTCTTGTAAATCTGTTGTGGTTCTTTGTAGATTCTGGATATTAGCCCTTTGTCAGATGGGTAGATTGCAAAAATTATTTCCCATTCTGTTGGTTGCTGGTTCACTCTAATTATTGTTTCTTTTGCTGTACAGAAGCACTTGAATTTAATTAGATCCCATTTGTCTATTTCGGCTTTTGTTGCCAATGCTTTTGGTGTTTTAGTCAGGAAGTCCTTGCATTGTGGAAGACAGTGTGGCGATTCCTCAAGGACCTAGAAATAGAAATTCCATTTGACCCAGCAATCCCATTACTGGGTATATATCCAAAGGATTATAAATTGTTCTATTATAAAGACACATGCACACGTATGTTCATTGCGACACTGTTTACAATAGCAAAGACCTGGAACCAACCCAAATGCCCATCAATGATAGACTGGACAAGGAAAATGTGGCACTGATACACCATGGAATACTATGCAGCCATAAAAAATGATGAGTTCGTGTCCTTTGTAGGGACATGGATGAATCTGGAAACCATCATTCTCTGCAAACTGACACAAGAACAGAAAATCAAACACTGCATGTTCTCACTCATAGGCGGGTGCT
>CAUYLG010078303.1:0-62625 GCA_963573385.1 Cacajao melanocephalus | reverse complement strand
TCTTACCGTTAGCATTGTCATAGACACCACATCCCAAATGAGGAGTCATAAAGAGTTGGACGTGGCCAGAGGGGAATGGTCAGGGCACTGGAAGGAGTTTTTAGAAATTATAAATAACGGCACTGTTTTTTTTTTTTTTTTGAGATGGAGTCTTGCTCTGTCACTCAGGCTGGAGTGCAGTGGTGCAAAATCTGGGCTCACTGCAACCTCCGCCTCCTGAGTTCAAGCAACTCTCCTGCTTCAGCCTCCTAAGTAGCTGGGACTACAGGCATGTGTCACCACATCCAGCTAATTTTTGCATTTTTGGTAGAGACAGGGTTTCACCATGTTGTCTAGGCTGGTCTTGAACTGCTGACCTGAGGTGATCCACCTGCTTCGGCCTCCCAAAGTGCTGGAATTACTGGGATGAGCCACTGCGCCCAGCAAAAATTGTCATTTTTCGACTATCAATATAATCATTAACTTAGAAAATGAACATTAATAAATGATTAAATGTTATATTTAAAAAGACTGATAGAGAACAGGCCATAGCCTCAAATATGAACCCATGGTTTAGGACCAATAACAACGGAAAAAAATGTATCTTTACAATGAAAAGATTTGGTGAATACCACCTTAACCAAGTAATCAAACATAGCAACATCAACACTAGGAAAATAAGTGGGATGCAAAAAGAAGTATAAAATATCACATACGCAATATTTCTGCCATGATTTTTAAAATTTAATTTAATTATTTTTATTTTTGTAGAGACTGGATCTCACTATGTTGTCCAGGCTGGTAATGAACTCCAAACTTCTAGTGACCCTCCAGTCTCAACCTCCCAAAATGTTGAGATTACAGGCATAAGCCATCTCATCTTGCCCAGGCCTCTGCCAAGATTTTTTAAAACCTAAATCTAATCACAAAGATAGGATCAGTGAAATCCGGAATGAAGGGCATTCTAAAAGACAACAAAAGCCTGAGTTCTTAAAAAATGGTCAATCTTGGCCAGGTGCCATGGCTTAAGACCTGTAATCCCAGCACTTTGGGAGGCTGGGGTGGGTGGATCACTTGAGGTCAGGCGTTCGAGTCCAGCCTGGCCAATATGGTGAAATCCCGTCTCTACTAAAAATACAAAAATTAGCCAGGCATGTTGGTGGGCATGTGTAATCCCAAGTTACTCGGGAGGTTGAGGCAGGAGAATTTGCTTGAGCCCAGGAGGCAGAAGTTGTACTGAGCCGAGATCAAGCCATTGCATTCCAGCCTGGGCGACAGAGCAAGATTCCATCTCAATCAATCAATCAATCAAACAAAAAACAAGGTCAATCTTTTTTTTTTCCTATTATATTTTTTGAGATGGAGTGTTGCTCTGTTGCCCAGACTGGAGTGCAGTGGTGCAATCTCTGCCCACTGTAACCTCTGCCTCCTGGGTTCAAGTGATTCTCCTGCCTCAGACTCCCCAGTAGCTGGGATTACTGGCACCTGCCACCATGCGTGGCTAATATTTGTATTTATAGTACAGATGGGGTTTCCCCATATCGGCCAAGCTGGTTTCAAACTCCTAACTTGAGGTGATCTGCCTGCTTCAGCCTCCCAAAGTGCTGAGATTACAGGTGTGAGCCACTGTGCTAGTGGTCAACTTTTATTTATTTATTTATTTTTTTTGAGATAGTCTCACTCTTCCTGTGATGGGGAAGCAGAAAGTAATTTAAAAAAAAGAAAAAACAAGAAAAAAGAGATAGTCTCACTCTATCGCCAGGCTGGAGTGCAGCGGCACGATCCTGGCTTCCGTTTTCTGGTTTCAAGTAATTCTCCTGCCTGTGCCTCCCAAGTAGCTGGGACTACAGGCACGCACCACCACGCTCAGCTAATTTTTTTTTTTTTTTTTGTAGAGACAGGGTTTCATCATGTTGGCCAGGATGGTCTCGATCTCTTGACTTCATGATCCACCCACCCTGGCCTCCCAAGGTCTGGGATTTTCCACTGTGCCTGGCCCAGTGGTCAATCTTATGAAAAACAAATGATAAGAGAACATTCTAGATTAAAAGAATAGACATAAAAATCACGTAAGAGGCCAGGCGCGGTGGCTCACACCTGTAATCCCAGCACTTTGGGAGGCCGAGGTGGGAGGATCACGAGGTCAGGAGATCGAGACCCTCCTGGCCAACATGGTGAAACCCCGTCTTTAAAAAAAAAAAAAAAAAACTCACATAAGATGTGTGATATTTGTTTGGATCCTAGATTAAAACAAAGCAAAATAAACTGCTATAAATGACAATGTCTAGGAAAATAAGAAAAATATAAAAATTATATAAATATGGATACATGTTAGATAATTTTACAAAATTCTTGCTCATTTTACTTTTTAGTTTTATTTTTTAGAGACAGGGTCTCATTTTGTTGCTATAGCTGGGTTGTCATGGTGGGATCACGCCTCACTCCTCCCTCAAACTTTTGTGCTCAAGTGATCTTTTCATCTTGACCTCCTAAATAGCTGGTCTATAGGCATGTGCCACTACTCTCAGCTAAAATTTAAAAAAATTTTTTGTAGAGATGGGGACTTGCCATCTTGCCCAGGCTGGTCTTGATCTCCTGGGGATCAAGTGATCTTCCTGTTTTGACCTTCTAAGTACTGAGATTGCAAGCATGAGCCACTGCACCTGGCCTGCTTATTTTCATAGGTATTAACAACAGTATTCTGATTAGATAGGAAAATATCCTAGTGCTTAGGTGGTAATTACTAAAATCTAAGAGGTACTAAATATCTACGGTATATTTTCAAATAAATGAATAATAAAATTAAAGCAACTGTGATACAATATTGATAAATAACAAATCTAGGTTAGAATATATGTGTGTTCATTTACAATTCTTTAAATTTTTCTACGGGTTTAAGTATTCTCAAGATACAACTGAAAAAAAATCAGTATTATCAGGGAAGGTAACTGCTATCATAAAATTAACTTCTCTAGGCTTTATGGAAAATGGATTAAATAATTTGTAACATTATGTTCAAGCTGTAAAAATGCTTATATTATTTTCTCTTTCTTTCTTTTTTTGAGACACAGTTTCAAAAAAAAAGCTTTGTTGACCAGGCATGGTGGCTCACGTCTATAATCCCAGCACTTTGGAAGGCTGAGGTAGGCGGATCACAAGATCAGGAGTTTGAAACCATCCTGGTCAACATGGTGAAACACTGTCTCTACTAAAAACACAAATTAGCCAGGCATGATGGCGTGTGCCTGTAATCTCAGTTATTCAGAAGGCTGAGGCAGGAGACTGGCTTGAACCTGAGAGGTGGAGGTTGCAGCGAGCCGAGATTGCGTCACTGCACTTCAGCCTGGGCCACAGAGTGAGACTCAAACTCAAAAAAAAAAAAAAAAAAAAAGGCTTGTCACTTAGGACTGGAGTGCAGTGGCACAAACACAACTCACTGCAGCCTCGGATCCATGAGCTAAAGTGACCTGCCCACCTCAGTCTCACAGGTAGCTGGGACTATAGGTGTGCCCTACCACACCTGGTGAATTTAAAAAAAAAATTTTTTTTTTTGAGCCACTACATCTGGCTAATTTTTGTATTTTTAGCAGAAATAGGGTTTCATCATGTTGACCTGACTGGTCTTGAACTCCTGACCTCAAGTAGTCTGCCTGCCTTGGCCTCTCAAAGTGTTGGGATTACAGGCATGAGCCACTGCACCCGGCCTAAATTTTTATATTTTTAGTAGAGACAAGTTCTTGTTATGTTGCCCAGGTTGGTCTCCTAGGCAACAACTCCTGGGCTCAAGCAATCCTCCAGCTCCAGCCTCCCAAAATGCTGAGGCAGGAGAATCACTTAAACTTGGGAGGCAGAGGCTGCAGTGAGCTGAGATTGCGCCACTGCACTCTAGCCTGGTTGAGAAGAGCAAAACTCCATCTCAAAACAAAAAACAAAAAACAAAAAAACAACCCTCAAACAAACAAAAACACAAAAAATAAAACTCAAAAGGAGAGGTTCGGAGAGTTTCTGGATAGCTGAATATGTGGAGGTTCCTGGAGGGTGGTGCGCTCAAGGAGGGATGAAAGCCCCATGCTCCTTCACCAATATATCTCTTCATCTATATCTTTTGTAATACCCTTTATAATAAACCAGTAAAAGGAAGTACATGTTTCCTTGAGTTTTGTGAGGCATCCCAGCAAATTAAGCAAACCCTAAGAGGAGGATGTGCAAACCCCAACTTGAAGCTGGTTAGTCAAAAGTTCTGGAGACCCAGAGTTGTGTCAGGTCTGAATGGAGGGTAGAAGTCTTGGGAACTGAGCACCCAACCTACAGGATCTGACACTATATCCAGGTAAACAGTGTCAGAATTGAATTGGAGGACATCCAGGTGGTGCCTCTTGCTTGGTGTATGGGAAATGCCCCATGACTTTAGCTACAGAAGTCTGTGTGTTTTCAAAATTTTATTTTAAAAAATGTTTTTTTTTTTCAACCAGCAGTTTGCTCTTACTGATTTCTTAGTTGATGATTATTGTGATATGAGAGCAGAAGAAAACCACAGTCTGAGAGGTTTTCCCTTAGCAAGAAATAAAACTTGAATTTTATTTAGCAGAAAATCTGTTAATTATATTTCTGCTCTATTTAGCAAAGACACCGTTCCAAAATTATGACTGAATTAGATGTGTCCCAAAGTGTATTTCCACTTTCTCATTTCTACTGACAGAATGCTGATTTTTTCTTGTTTTAAAAAGGGCCACTGTTATTAACTCCATCAGCTCATTCACTTTATCTTTTTAAAATTTTTTAAAACTTTTTATTATTTTATTTTTATTTTTAGGGCGATTTTTTTTTCTTAACAGCTATTATCACCTAGAGTAATGACCATTATTTCTCCAGCCTGTCTTATGGCTAAACTGTGGCTACACAACTTAAATTCTAGCCAATTTATATATACAGGTGAGTTTGAATTTTTCTTACAAAGAAGGAACATGCTTTTCCTCCTCTCCCTTTTTTCTCTCTATAACAAACATCTCATGGCTGAACTCTAGTAGCTATCTTGGAACATGAGGGAATCTTAGGAATGCATGATTAGTGCTGAGATAGAAGGAAAAAAAGGAGCCTACGTCCCTGAAGACATTGTGAAGGTACCATGAATTTTGAATTACATACTTAACAACCTCTCTGAAATTAAAAAAATAGTAAGTGCCTATCTGTTTAAAGTCTTGGTTATTTGAGATGATTTACTATTATAATTAGCTAAATGTAAGCTCAATTAGTAAAATGTTTTCATGACCTAAGAGGCACATACAGAGTATAAAAATTTTGTGATACCTACCTCAGTGACAAATCAATAAAAAATCTTTTACATGTAAAGTAAGTAGTATGGTTTACATGTCAATTACATTAACACCACCAAATGAGATGTACTTCTAAAACATAAGGTTTCCTCTTTCAATTTTATTCTTCTTTTTGTCTAAGTCCAGACATTCACGACTTTTTGATAGAAACTGTGAGAGTTTTGCCAATAGTAATTCATTCATTTTCTACCCTGCTGCCAGAATTATCTTAAACAAACCTACACTTTTTACATCCATCCCCCTAAACTCATTTTTAAGTTCCTATAGCAAAATAACATAAAAATGAAATATCTTAAAGTCAACTAAATATCTCAAAGTCCATGGTTACATGTTCCTTATCACATAATACTTATTTATCAGGCTGGGCGGGGTGGCTCACGCCTGTAATCCAAGCACTCTGGAGGCCAAGGCGGGCGGATCACCTGAGGTCAGGAGTTCAAGAACAGCCTGACCAAAATGGTGAAACCCCATCACATAAAAAAAAAAAAAAACTTATTTATCACAAGGCCACTACATTTCAGAAGCCCTAAAATTTTAAGTTGTTTTGATATATGAAAAATCTTTGTATCCTAGAATGTGCCTTTTTACATGCTCTTATAACTGGAATAACCTTCTCTATCTGGTAAACTACCAAACCTCTAAATCCTAACTCAACCAGAAAATATTTCTTAATTGATGATAATCTGCTATCCCTTTGGTGCTTTAAAAATGCTCAATTAGAGGCCAGGCGCGGTGGCTCACGCCTGTAATCCCAGCACTTTGGGAGGCTGAGGTGGGCAGATCACAAGGTGAAGAGACTGAGACCATCCTGGCCAACATGGTGAAACCCCGTCTCTACTAAAAGTACAAAAAGTTAGCCGGGCGTGGTGGTGCGTGTCTGTAGTCCCAGCTACTCGGGAGGCTGAGGCAGGAGAATTGCCTGAAACCAGAAAATAGAAGTTGCAGTGAGCTGGGATCGTGCCACTGCACTCCAGACTGGCGACAGAGCGAGACTCTTGTCTCAAAAAAAAAAAAAATTCTCAATTAGAGTGCTTATTAAGTTGTACTTTGCCAAGAGAACATCAAGTTCTTAAAAGCAAGCTAGGGCGTGGTGGCTCATGCCTGTAATCCCAGCACTTTGGGAGACTGAGGTGGGCAGATCATGAGGTCAAGAGATCGAGACCATCCTGGCCAAGATGGTGAAACCCTGTCTCTACTAAAAATACAAAAATTAGCTGGGCAGTGGCATACGCCTGTAGTCCTAGCCACTCTGGAGGCTGAGGCAGGAGAATTGCTTGAACCCAGGAGGCAGAGGTTGCAGTCAGCCAAGATCGCGTCACTGCACTCCAGCCTGATGCCTGGTGACAGAGTGAGACTCTGTCTCAAAAAAAAAAGAAAAAAAAAAAAAGCAAGGTAAACATTTTATTCATCTGACAAAGTTCATGGAACATAGCATCTAATCAATGAAAAATGAAGTCACCAATATCAAAAATGAAGTAACCAAATCATTTGTTACACAGAACCACTTTTCGTTTAAGTTAATAAGAAAAGCATCATTAGAATCTAGATCTAGAAAGGCAGAGAGAAGATAAAGATCAGAAAGACAATTAGTCTCACACAACATAGGACAGTAGAGTGAACACTGATATTTGAGTCTATTACTTTTGTACTGATTTCTTCCCCCACATCAGAAAGGGTAATGTACTGACCTTGACACAAAGTTTGAGGGAGGCGTATCTCATATATGAGCGTGAAAACACAATCATCACGCTTATTAAATACAAAAGGATCTATATTGCTTTTTGATAGTCAAAGTATTCTTTCAAACGTGGAAGAAAAAGGGATGTTACCTAGTAGGTACTACTACTTACTCTGTAGTTTTGTAAACGTCAGAATACAGCCCTGCTTTCTGATACTTCTTCTTTGGGGGACGTGGGGCCTTCTTTTCCCTTGGGATGAGAGAAAGCACAGGCTGCAAGGTACTTTCAGGTTCAGGAGGTTTAGCTGGGGTTTCAGGAGGACTGGGAATCTCAACTGGTGCTTCATTAAAGCTAGAAAGAGAAGTTTAAAGATAATTTTATTGTGGAAAAAAAATGTTTTCCTAACAAATAATTGTCTATTTAAAAAAAATCACAGCAATTAAAAAAAGATTAGTGGAGGCCGAGTGTGGTGGCTCACGCTTGTAATCCCAGCATTTTGGGAGGCAGAGGCGGGCGGATCATGAGGTCAGGAGTTCGAGACCAGCCTGGCCAACATGGTGAAACCCCATCCCAACTAAATATACAAAAATTAGCCGGGCATGGTGGCACACGCCTGTAGTCCCAGCTACTCGGGAGGCTGAGGCAAGAGAACCACTTGAGGCTGCAGTGAGCAGAGATTGTGCCACTGCACTCCAGCCTGGGCAACAGAGCGAGACTGCATCTCAAAAAAAAGAAAAAAAAAAGAGATATGGGGACTTCCTTATCTGGCCATGCTGAAATAACTGATACCAAACTTCTCCCAACAAGAGATAACAGAAATACCGTAATCTACTAGATACTTAGAGAAAATTTTATTTTATTTTATTTTTTGAGTCGGTATCTCGCTCTGTTGCCCAGGCTGGAGTGCAATCTCAGCTCATTGCAACCTCCGCCTCCTGGGTTCAAGTGATTCTCCTGCCTCAGCCTCCTGAGTAGCTGGGATTACAGATACCTGCCACCATGCCTAATTTTTGTATTTTTAGTAGAGACAGGGTTTCACCATGCTGGCCAGGCTGGTCTTGAACTCCTGATCTCAGGTGATCGCCTGCCTTGGCCTCCCAAAGTGCTGGGATTACAGGCATGAGCCACTGTACCTGGCCTGAGAAAATTTTAAAAAACAATTATCAGATACTGGACAACAGTTAGTGCAGCACTGTGATTCTTGAGAAATCAGAAAAAAAAATGTGGTGAGTCACACAACCATCTTGGCTTTCTTTTTTTTTTATTTTTTGAGATGAAGTCTCACTCTGTCCCAGGCTGGAGTGAAGTGGCATGAACTCAGCTTATTGCAACCTCTGCCTCCCAGGTTTAAGCGATTCTCTTGCCTCAGCCTCCTGAGTAGCTGGGATTACAAGCACCTGTCACGACATCCAGCTGATTTTTGTATTTTTAGTGGAGATGGGGTTTCACCATGTTGGCCAGGCTGGTCTCAAACTCCTAACCTCAGGTGATCCACTCACCCAAAGTGTTGGGATTACTGGTGTGAGCCACTGCACCCAGCCTTACCTTGCCTTTCTTTCTTGTGTATGCGTGTGTGTGTGTGTGTGTGTGTGTGAGAGAGAGAGAGAGAGAGAGAGAGAGAGAGAGAGAGAGAGAGAGATGGAGTCTCCCTCTGTCTCCTAGGCTGCATTACAGTGGCATGATCTTGGCTTACTGCAACCTCTGCCTCCTGGGCTCAAGCAATTCTCCTACCTCAGCCTCTCGAGTAGCTGGGATTACAGGTGCATGCCACCACACCCAGCTAATTTTTTTTTGTATTTTTAGTAGAGATGGGGTTTCACCATGCTGTCCAGGCTGGTCCCAAACTCCTGACCTCAGGTGATCTACCTGCCTCAGCTTCCCAAAGTGCTGAGATTACAGGCATGAGCCATCATGCCCAGACCCACCTTGCCTTTCTAAGAATGACTGTGGATCAGGAGTAGAAACCAACCAGAGTATGACCAAACTGATGAGTTGAAAAGGGATATATCAGACTACAGAGGGACCGAGATAGCTGGAATTTGTGGAAATAAGTATCAAAATGGAAAAAGCTATGGAGAATTACAACTCTAGAAATCTTAACTATGGGTGTCTCTTTTAGAATACTGCTAAACACTATGTTGTACGTGTGAAGGGTACAATTCCATATGGCTGAACAAAGACTGACCATTAAACTGTAACCTGAGCAATTCATACAACTTACACATGATGCCAGACACTCAGATTCCATTAGGCAAAGTAGAAAGACATTGTTCAACAACAGGGGACATTAAATAGCAAGCCCAGAGGGTAATATTATCCACTGTTAGAGGGCTTAACTATCTCTGAAATAAAGACCAGCCCTTGCTTAGTTTAAAAACAACATTCAAGAGAATCCAAAGTGATCCATAAGCAACTTAACAGTCTACCAAAATAAAACTGAATATATTTGTAAAGGAAACCAACAAAAACCAGGCATACATAATGTGACATCACTATGTGGTCCATCCAGTAATAAATTCCTACATATGCCAAAATGCAGGAAAATGTGAACCAGGAGAAAAATCATTCAGTAGAAACAGCAATAGAAACAGAAATCACAAAGACAGAAGAGAAAATAATTTAAAGTACTACTCTACAAGAATAAATCAGAAATTTGGAGGAATATATGAAGATAACGAGGAGAGGAAGAGATTTAACAACAACAACAACAACAAAAGGAATACTGAGAATTGATAAACACAAAATCTGAAATGAAAAACTGGAGAGTACTTAATAGCAAATAAAACACTGGAGATCAGTGAACTTGAAGACAGCAATAGAAACAACACAAACTGATATACAGAGATTAAAATAAAGAAAAGAATCAATTACCTAGAGAATATAATGCTAACAGGATCTTAGAATCCCAGGAAAGGAGAAAACTTACTACCAAAACAACTGAACACTGGTAAAGGAAAACAACAAAACCGGATATAAAATGATGTAATATTCATAATATAAAAAACTCACAATGAAAAAAATTGAGAGTAATGGCTAAAAAATGTCCCAAATTGATAAAAAGTATAACCTCAAAGTTAGAAGAAATTAAACAAATCATAAGCAGGATAAACTTGAATAAAACAAATAAGCTACAATATATCATAATAAACTTGCTGAAAACTACTGACGAAGAAAACAAAAGAAGCTAAAGAAAAATCACATATTATAAAAAGGGGTATAAAAATGAGTTTAGAGGCTGAACACAGTGGCTCACGCTTATAATCCCAGCACTTTGTGAGGCTGAGGTGGGCGTTTTACTTGAGTCCAGGAGTTCAAGACCAGCTTAGGCAACATAGTGAGACTGGTTTCTTAAAAAAAAAAGTTTAGACCTCATATCCAAAACAATATAAGCCAGAAGACAATATAATGACATCTAAGAGTGCTCAAAGACGAAATGGGGAAGCTTATCAAAATATAAATCTAAATCAAACAAAAACACCTTTAAAAAAATAAAAGATGTACTTGATTCAGCAGCACATATACTAAAACTGAAACAATACAAAGAAGATTAGCATGGCCCTCGTGCAAGAATGATGTGCAAACTTGTAAAGTGTTCTTTTTTTTTTTTTAAAGATGGAGTTTTGCTCTATCACCCAGGCTGAAGTGCAGTAGCACAATTTCAGCACACTACAACCTCCACCTCCAGGGTTCAAGTCATTCTCATGCCTCAGCCTCCTGTGTAGCTGGGATTATGGCACATGCCACCACACCCAGCTAATTTTTGTATTTTTAGTACAGACGGGGTTTCACCATGTTGTCCAGGATGGTTTCAATCTCCTGACCTTGTGATCCACCACACCCAGTGAAGTGTTCCATATTTTAAAACAAAGCATTTTACTTAGAAAATAATAAAGGTGATTCTTGTTCCAGAAAAAAATGGAACAGATGCGCATCTACCTCTCATTTTGCTAAGTACAACTAAAAACTCTGGAAATTACCTATAAAATAAACATAAGCAAACATACTGGCAATAACAAGGCAGGAAGTTTGCCAGATATTTGTTTTACCTCATGTGTACAGGTTAATGTGTATAAAGTTTCCCTGTTATCAAGGATAAGGAAAATATATGCTTTTATCATATATGTTCAGTATCATAATAAAGGTCCTAGCCACTGCAAAAAGGCAAGAAAAAGAAAACAATATTGAAAAGGAAGAACTATCTCTACTCACACATTACATGAATGTCTATATAAAAACACGCAAAGACTCTACAAAAGAGAAACTACTGTAATTAGTGAATTACACGGCAATGTTGCAGAACCCAAGGACAAATTCAACTGTATTTCTATGGTCTATCAATGAGAAAATGGAAATCAAAATTAAACATGCCACTTATAATAGTAGAAAAGTGGCCAGGTGGGGTGGCTCACTCCTGTAATCCCAACACTGTGGGAGGCGAGGAGGGCAGATCATATGAGGTTAGGAGTTTGAGACCAGTCTGGCCAACATGGTGAAAGCCTGTCTCTACTAAAAATACAAAAATTAGCAGGGTGTGGTGGCACGCACCTGTAGTCCAGCTCCTTGGGAGGCTGAAGCAGAATTGCCTGAACACAGGAGGCGGAGGTTGCAGTGAGCCAAGATTGCAGAACTGCACTCCAGCCTGGGCAACAGAATAAGACTCTATCTCAAAAAATCAAACCAAACCAAAACAAAACAAAAACCAAGAAAAGCATTAAATGCTTAGATATAAATCAAACAAAATAATACAGAAATATAATTGATTTATAAATTTATAAATGTAACAAAGTATAAATTTAAAAGAAAACCAAAATATAAATCTAACCAAATATATGCAGTACCTAAGAGTGGAAACAAAAGAATGAATAAAAAAAAAAAGGGCTGGGCATGGTGGCTCATGCTTATAATCCCAGCACTCTGGGATGCTGAGGCAGGTGGATCACTTGCGGTCAGGAGTTTGAGACCAGCCTTGTCAACATGGTAAAACCCCGTCTCTACTAAAATATAAAAATTAGCCAACTATGGTGGCAGGCACCTGTAATCTCAGCTATTAGGGAGGCTGAGGCAGGAGAATCGTGTGAACCCGGGCAGTGGAGGTTACAGTGAGCCAAGATCGCGTCACTGCACTTCAGCCTAGGCGAGAGAGCAAGACTGCCTCTCAAAAAAAAAAAAATCAAAGATAACCTAAAATAAATGGAGTATATGCCACGTCCATGGAATGAAACACTGAATATCATGAGATGACAATTTCTGGCCAGGCTTGGCAGCTTTTACCTGTAAGCTCAACACTTGGAGGCTGAGGGAGGAGGATCAGTTAATAGGCCCCATCTTTGCAAAAAATTTTAAAACCGAGCCAGGGGTGGTGGCTTACACTTGCCCCAGTTATTCAAGAGGCTGAACTGGGAAGATCGTGTAAAAAATCAGGTCAAGGCTGCAGTAAGTCATTGCACTCCAGCCTGGGCAACAGCGCAAAACTCTGTGTCTTTAAAAAAAAAAGTTGGTGATTGCAATTTTCCCCCAAACTGATATACAGATTTAACACAATCTCAAGTACCAACAGAGTTTTGTTTTTTGTTTTTTGTTTTTGAGAAAATGCCAAGATAATTCACAATTGCTATGGAAAGGCAAAAACTAGAAAAAAATTGGAGGACTTATCTAATTTCAAGGCTTACTGTAAAGTTATGTAATCAGGACAATGCGATACTTAGCTACAGAAAAGAAATGTGGAAATGGACAGACATAAGACTAATTTTTTTTTTTTAAAAACTGTGGTAAAATACACATACCATAATATTTACCTTTTAAACCATTTTTTATTGTTCTGGACAGTGACATGAAAGTAGATTCACACTGTACAACCATCACCAGTATCCATCCTTCTCCACATCTTTTTCATCCTCCCAGACAGTATAACTGACCCTGTTAAATAAAAACTCTATTCCATGCTCTCTCCAACCCCTAATAACTGATATTCTTTTTTTTTTTTTTTTTTTTTTTTAAATTTTTGGGGTTTCACTATGTTGGTCAGGCTGATCTTAAACTCCTGACCTTGTGATCTGCCTGCCTCAGCCTCCCAAAGAGCTGGGATTATAGGCGTGAGCCACTGCGCCCGGCTAATAACCAATATTCTACTTCCTGCCTGTATGAATTTGTCTATTCCAGATTCCTCATGCTGGTGGAATCATACAATATATGTCCATTTGTGTCTGGCTTACTTTGCATTTTTTTTTTTGAGTCAGAGTCTTATTCCATCACCTAGGCTGGAGTGCAGTGGTGCAATCTTGGCTCGCTGCAACCTCTGCCTCCGGGGTTCAAGCGATTCTCCTGCCTCAGTCTCCCAAGTAGCTGGAATTACTGGAATTACAGTGGCGTATCACCACACCCAGCTGATTTTATTTTGTTTTGAGATGGAGTCTTGCTCTTGTTGCCCAGGCTGGAGTGCAATGGCACGATCTTGGCTCACTGCAACCTCCACCTCCCAAGTTGAAGCAATTCTCCTGCCTCAGTCTCACAAGTAGCTGGGATTACAGGTATGCACCACCACACAGGGCTAATTTTTGTATTTTTAGTAGAGATAGGGTTTCGCCATATTGTCCAGGCTGGTCTCGAACTCCTGATCTCGTATTCCATCTGCCTTGGCCTCCAAAGTGTTGGGATTACAGGCGTGAGCCATCCCACCTGGCCAATTTTTGTATTTTTAGTAGAGATGGGGTTTCACCACGTTGGCCAGGCTAGTCTCGAATTCCTGATCTCAAGCGATCCGTCCACCTAGGCCTCCCAAAGTGTTGGAATTACAGGCGTGAGCCACTGCACCTGGCAGGCTTACTTCACTTATATCTATGTCATAGCATGTATCAGAATTTGATACAGCCTTTTAAAGACTGAATAATACTTCATTGCATGTATATAGCATATTTTGTTTACCCATTCGTCAATGGACATCTGAGATGTTTTTCACATTTTGGCTATTGTAAAAAATGCTGTATGAACACTACTACGTAAGTATCTGTTCAAATCCTTGTTTTGAATTCTTTTGGATACACACCTAAAAGTAGAATTGCTGAGTCATATGGTAATGCAATGTTTATTTTGACAAACTGCCACAGGATTTTCCACAGCTCTGCAACTATTCACCTGCTCTTCAGAGTTCTAATACCTCCATATCTTCCTTAATACTTGTTACTTTCAGTTCTTTTCTTTTTTTTTTTTTTTGAGACAGAGTCTCACTCTGTCGCCCAGGCTGGTGGAGTGCAGCAATCTTGTCTCACTGTAGCCTCAGCCTCCCAGGTTCAAGCCATTCTCCGAACTCAGCTTCCTGAGTAGCTGGGACTACAGGCATGCACCACCATGCCCAGCTAATTTTTGTATTTTTAGTAGAGATGGGATTTCACCATGTTGACCAGGATGGTCTCGATCACCTGACCTTGTGATCTGCCCGCCTCGTCCTCCCAAAGTGCTGGGATTACAGGCACCAGTCACAATGCCTGGCTATTTTTTTTTTCTATATTTAGTATAGACAGGGTTTCACCATGTTGATCTGGCTGGTCTTGAACTCCTGACCTCAAGTGATCCACCTGCCTCGGCCTCCCAAAGTGTTGGGATTACAGGTGTGAGTCACCGTGCCCAGCTCACTTTCTGTTCTTCAAAAAATAATTAATATTAGCTCTGGCAATGGGTATGAAGTAATATCTCCTTGTAGTTTGGGTCTGTACTGCCCTAATGATTAGTGATGTTGAGTATCTTCCCATGTGTTTATTAACCATTTGCGTATCTTCTTTCCAGAACAAAGTACTTGTGTCTGTATTCAAAGCCTGTTCAGGAATATCCTTTCTTGCTAATAATTTCCACTCCTACCTCCCACCCCAAAACAGAGTCTCACTGTATTGCCCAGGCTGGAGTGCAATGGCGATCTCGGCTCACTACAACCTCTGCCTCCTGGGTTCAAGTGATTCTCCTGCCTCGGCCTCCTGATAACTGGGATTACAGGTGTGTGCCACCACGCTCTGCCAATTTTTGTATTTTTAGTAGAGACAGGGTTTCACCATGTTGGCCCGGCTGCTCTTGAACTCCTGACCTCAGCCTCCCAAAGTGCTGGGATTACAGATGTAAGCCACTGGGCCTGGCCACTAATGATTTTCTTAACAGCATCTGGGAACTTGTTTACTACTTCTTGGTTGGCAGAATATGCTTCTCCTTTTATCTTGACTTTTTTATTTTTATTTTTTGAGATGGAGTTTCACTCTGCCACCCAGGCTAGAGTGCAGTGGCATGATCTCCATTTACTGCAGCATCCGCCTCCTGGGTTCAAGTGATTCTCCTGCCTCAGCCTCCTGAACAGCTGAGACTATACAGGCATCTGCCAGCATGCCTGGCTAATTTTTTGTGTTTTTAATAGAGAGAGGGTTTCACCATGTTGACCAGGCTGGTCTCGAACTCCTGACTTCAAGTGATTCACCTGCCTCGGCCTCCCAAAGTGCTGAGATCACAGGCATGAGCCACCATGCCAGTCTTTTTTTTCTTTTTAGAGAAAGGGTCTCATTTGGTGGCCCAGGCTAGAGTGCACTGGTGCAATCACATTTCACTACAGCTTTGACCTCCTGGGCTCAAGGGATCCTCTCACCTCAGCCTCCCAAGTAGCTTAGACTACAGGCATGCACCACTATGCCTAGCTAATTTTTAATATTTTTTGTAGACAAAAGGTCTTCCTATGTTGCCTAGGCTGGTCTCAAACTCCTGGGCTCAAGCAATCTTCCCACCTCGGCTTTCCAAAGCATTAGAATTACAGGTGTGAGCCACCATGCCTCAGCTATCTTGACATTTTAAATTCCAAACCTCCTTCTAGAATTATCAAACCATCCTTTGCTAGCACTGAATACTCCAGGTTTAGATCTTTCACTTTTGTTTTGCTTTAAGTTGACATGTAATGACTTTGCTTTTTCTTGAATCATATTACAATGTATATGTATGCCTTTCTTTTCTTTTTTTTTTTTTTTTTAGATGTAGTCTTGCTCTGTCCCCAGGCTGGAAATGCAATGGCTCAATCTTGGCTCACTGCAACCTCCGCCACCTGGGTTCAAGTGATTCTTCTGCCACAGCCTCCCGAGTAGCTGGGACCACGGGTACGTGCCACCATGCCTGGCTAATTTTTTTGTATTTTTAGTAGAGATGGGGTTTCACTATGGTGGCCAGGATGGTTTTGATCTCTTGACCTCATGATCTGCCCGCCTCAGCCTCCCAGAGTGCTGGGATTATAGGTGTAAGCCACCGCACCTGGCCCTTTTTTTTTTCTATTTTTTTTTGAGATGGAGTCTCACTGTGTCACCCAGGCTGGAGAGCAGTGGTGTCATCCTGGTTCACTGCAACCCCTGCCTCTCGGGCTCAAGCAATTCTCCCTGCCTCAGTCTTCCAAGTAGCTGGGATTACAGGTACCTACACCACCATGTCCGGCTAACTTTTCTATTTTTAGTAGAGACAGGGTTTTGTTATGTTTGCAAGGCTGGTCTTGAACTGCTGATCTCAGGTGATCCACTCGCCTCAGCCTCCCAAAGTGCTGGGATTATAGGCGTGAGTCACAATGCCTGGTCAGGTATGCCTTTCTTAAGGCAATCCTGCACCCACATAAAAACTACATTTTCAATATGAGATAAAAAGATATTTTGGAAAAAGTACAAAGTTTTTGCACCTGCTGGCACAACTGCAGTGACAGCTTGTGAAATTCCTACTTTTTTCACAGTCCTTATGCTAGATTCATTTATCTTTTTTTTTGAAATGGCGTCTTGCTCTGTCGCCCAGGCTGGAGTGCAGTGGTTCAATCTCGACTCACTGCAACCTCTGCCATTCAGGTTTAAGTGATTCTCCTCCCTCAGCCTACCAAGTAGCTGGGATTACAGGTGCCCACCACCATGCTCGGGTAATTTTTTGTATTTTTAGTAGAGATAGGGTTTCATCATGTTGGCCAGGCTGGTCTCAAACTCATGACCTCAGGTGATCCACCCACCTCGGCTTCCCATTTACTCTTGGATTATTTTCAATTTGAGGTTATTATCCAAAAAAACTGCTTTTAATATTCCTCTAATGTCCATTGGTGGATATAGGTACTAATTTCTCTAAGGCAGTATATATACATATATATATATATGGAAGAACTGTATTATACACCAACAATTAATTACCACATTGAGAGAAAACTACAGCAACATGTAATAACATACATAATTTAACATGGATATGTTGAGCAAAAAACGGTGAGACACAAAAGCATATGTCCTCTATAATTAATTTTTTTGTTTGTTTTTTCGAGACAGGGTCTCACTCTGTCACCCAGGCTGCAGTGCAGTGACGTGATCTTGGCTCACTGTGCTCTCCACCTCCTGGGCTCAAGTGATCCTCCCACTTGGCTTCCTGAGTAGCTAGGACTACAGGCATGTGCCACCACAACTGGCTTTTTGTATTTTTAGTAGAGATGGGGTTTTGCCATGTTGCTTAGGCTAGTCTCAAACTCCTGAGTTCAAACAATCTGCCCACCTAGGCTTCCCAAAGTGCTGAAATTACAGGCATGAGTAATGGCACCCAACCTGTATAATTAGATTTCCATGAAATTCAGGAAGACGAAGCTGTATTGTTTAGAGCTGCATACTTAAATAGTATTTTAAAAGATAAATATGTGGTTACCTTAAAAGTCAGGAGAATGGTTACAGCTTCTGACAAGAAAAGGGGTTCAAGAACAGGGAAAGTATATAGTTACCTCCTGAATATTTATATGGGTATTACCTTTACAGAAAATTTACTTAGCTTATGTTTATGTATTCTCCTGTTTGTCTCTTATTTGTTTTGTTTGCTTGTTTTTTGAGACAGGGTCTTACTCTGTCACCTAGGCTGGAGTATGGTGGCAAGATTATGGCTCACTGCAGCCTCAACCTCCTGGACAGGCTCAAGCAATCCCTCACACCTCAGCCTCCCTAGCAGCTGGGACTACAGGTACCCAGCTTTGCTTTGTTTTGTTTCCTGCGATGGAGTCTCACTCTGTCACCCAGGCTGGAGTGCAGTGGTGTGATCTTGGCTCCCTGTCAAGCAATTCTGCCGCAGCCTCCTGAGCAGCTGGGATTACAGGCGTGCACCACCACGCCTGGCTGGTTTTTAAGTTTTTTATAGAGATGGAGTTTCCCTATGTTGCCCAGGCTGGTCTCAAATCACTCGGCTCCAGCAATCCGCCTGCCTCTGCCTCCCAAAGTGCTGGGACTAGAGGAGTGAGCCATCTCACCTGGCCTGTTTATGTATTCTCTTTAAGTGTATCCTCTTTCCTTTGCAGCCCATATTCTCTTTAATGAGATGAGAATAATATTTTTCTTCCAAGTGTGGTAGAACTTAAAACTGAGCCTGATGCTGCCTTTGTGGCAATACTTTAAATAATAGATTCAATTTATGCAATAGGAGTGCTCAGGTAATTTGAGTACATTTTTTTTAAATTATATTTTTCTAGGAATATGTCCCTTTCAATAGTTCTTATAGTAATAAATTTTTAATTTCTTACATACACTTTATTTCCTTTTAAATCCCTAATTATTCCCTTTCTCATTCCTACTGATCGGCCTCAACAGAAGTTTGTCTATTTTATTACTTTTCAAAGAACTTACTTTCATCTTAAGTGACTCTTTCTATTATACATTTGCCTTATTTTATTAATTTAAGGTATATGTTTTAAATTCTTCCAATACCACTTTCAGGCTCATTCACTTGTTCTTTTAATTTCTTATTATCATTAAATTGTTTTTAGAGATAGGGTTTTGCTATTGACCAAGCTGGTCTCAAACTCCTGGGTTCAACTAATCCTCCAGCCTCAGCCTCCAGAGTAGCTGGCCAGCTTTGGCAAGCCCTTAAATATTTTTTTTTCGGCCAGGTGCAACGGCTCACTCCTGTAATCCCATCACTCTAGGAGGCCAAGGTGGGTGGACTTGAAGTCAGAAGGTTGAGACCAGCCTGGCCAATACGGTGAAACCCCATTTCTACTAAAAATACAAAAATTAGCTAATGTGGTGGCAGGCACGTGTAATCCCAGCTACTCAAGAGGCTGCTGTGAGGCAGGAGAATTGCTTGAACCCAGGAGTTGGAGGTTGCAGTAAGGCAAGATCGCACCATTGCACTTCAGGCTGGGCAACCAAGTGAGACGCTGTCTCAACAATGACAACAAAAATTCAAATGGGGTTATTTATATATTTATATATGACTTATAATAATGTATATATTTTTAGAGACAAGGTCTCAATCTGTAACCGAGGCTAGAGTACAGTGGCAGAAACACAGATCATTGTAGCCTCAACCTCCTGAGTGCAAGTGATCCTCCCGCCTTAGCTTTTCAAGTAACTAGAAGAACCACAGACACGAGCCACCACGCTCATCTAATCTTAAAATTTTTTGTAGAGATGGGCCAAGTGCAGTGGCTCACATCTGTAATCTTAGCACTTTGGAAGGTCAAGGCGAGCAGACTGCTTGAGTGCAGGAGTTTGAAACCAGCCTGGGTAACATAGTGAGACCCTCATCTCTATAAAAAACACAAAAATTAACCAGGCGTGGTGGCGCCCGCCTGTAGTCCCAGCCACTGGGGGTGGGGGGTTGGAGACGCTTAAGCATGGGAGGCAGAGGTTGCAGTGAATTGACATTGTGCCACTGCACTCCAGCTTGGCCAACAGAGCAAGATCCCCAACTCAAAAAAAAAAAAAATTGGCCAGGTGTGGTGACTCACGCCTGTAATTCCAGCACTTTGGGAGGCCAAGGCAGGCAGATCACGAGGTAAGGAGCTCGAGACCAGCCTGACCAAGATGGTGAAACCCTATCTCTACTGAAAATACAATAATTAGCTGGGCATGGTGGCATCTGCCTGTAGTCCCAGCTACTCAGGAGGCTGAGGCAGGAGAATCGCTTGAACCCAGGAGGCAGAGGTTGCAGCAAGCCAGTATCTCGCCATTGCACTCCAGCCTGGGCAACAGAGTGAGACTCCATCTTAAAAAAAAAAAAAAGAAAAAAAATTATCTGTATAGAGACAGGGTAGCTACAACCAGCCACATTGCTCAGGCTGGTCTTGAACTCCTGGTCTCAAGTGATCCTCCTGCCTCGGTCTCCCAAAGTGCTGGGATTACAGTTGTGAGGTACCACACCTGGCCTTATTTTATTTTTTACAGGAATAATTTATAAACGTTTTAAAAATATACCTTTTTCTTTTTAGAACCACAATTTGAACCTAGGTTTTCCGAGCCTAAAAGCCCACCTCATAACCATTAAACTATTCCTTTGCATTCTGGTTTATTATTAATTAACAAATAGTGACCAAAATCTTTAACATACCATACAAGGTTCTTGGCATAATCTAATTCCTGGAGTTTCTATCTGTATCCCATGCTACTCTCTACTTCATGTTTTGATCACAAAAGGTTTCTTTCACTTGCCTGAAACTGTCATGCCTTTTCAGACTTATTACCTAAAATGTTTACTCTCTCCTCACTCCTTTAAATAACACATGAAGCCTATTCTTCACAACTTTAGCACAGTCCTTACTTGTTCAGGGAAAGTAAGTCAATTATTTCTATTATATACAGTCCTCTTATAACTCTTAAGTAATTCTTCATAATAGCACTTGGATCCATAAAGGTAAGAAAAGTTTCTAGATTTACTCACCACAGTATTTATTCTAAGTACATGAAACATAATAATCTTGCAAACAAATACTTATTGAAAAAATAAATGAACAAATATATATTATACAACAAGTACTATTGTAAGCTCCAGTTAAAGCAAGTTGAAAAACTATTGCTGTCTCTGGGAACTCAATGTGCCATGTTCTTTCCTACACAATCTCTTGAGGGCAGAAATTATATCTTTCTCTTTACAATCTCTTCAAATCTCAGAATACAATCTTGTGAAAAAGTATGTGTTTAATTTTGCTGACCCTGAGACTAGAATTTGCTGGAATAGAAAGGCTAACCTAAACAAAAACCTTTTTTTGTTGTTGAGATGAAGTCTCATTCTGTCATCCAAACTGGAGCGCAGTAGTGCAATCTAGGCTCACTGCAACCTCTGCTTCCTGGGTTCAAGTGATCTTCCCACCTCAGCCTCCCAAGTAGCTGGGACCACAGGCGTGCATGCCACCATGCCCAGCTAATTTATTGTATTTTGTGGTAGAGATGGGTTTTAACCATGTTGCTCAGGCTGACGAAAGCCTTTTCTTGAAGCATATTTTTAAGATGACCCTTCCTAACATAAATGGTCAAGATGTCTCAAACTACAGTAAAGGCAGAAATCATCCTCCTTGTGTTTTATAGCTTCAATAATTAAATTGTTATGACAGAGATACCAAAATAGACTGATAGAAAAGAATATAAAAATATTCCACAGAAACTGGATAAAAAAATTTTTAAATAACCATAAGATATAATAATATATAAAAATTTAGGGCCGGGCATGGTGGGTCATGCCTATAATCCTAGCACTTTGGGAGGCCCAGGCAAGCCACAACTTCAAGACCAGCCTGGCCAACATGGGAAACTTCGTCTTACTAAAAATACAAAAATTAGCTGTATGTGGTGGCGCATGCCTATTATCCCTGCTACTTGGGTGGCTGAGGCATGAGAATCACTTGAATCCAGGAGGCGGAGGTTGCAGTGGGCCGATATTGCACCACTGCATTCCAACCTGGGCGACAAAACAAGACTCCACCTCAACAACAACAACAAAAACTTAGTATATGATAAATGTATCATTCCAAATAAGTTGGGAAAGGCTAAACTAATCAAAAAGTATTGAAAGAAAATTAAAATAAACCTCTAACTCATAGCTAATACTCAGTATTACGTAAGTGACATAAAGAGCTAAATATAAGAAAGCAAGATCCAGTCAATCACAAGAGCATAATTACATAAATTATGATACATTCCTACTATTGAATAAGGTAATTCTGTATGTGCTGATGACAAGTGCCCAGTATTAAAGAATACACAATGTACTGTTAATAGCGTCATCCACTGAGAGAGAGGAATGGGATAAGTAAGAGCAGATGAAAAGAGACTTTTACTTTTAAATCAGTAAACTATTAGTTTAATTAAATTATTTATAACCAGGGTGTACTGCTCTTGAAATTAAAAAAATATATTATTATTTTTACATAGATGGATGGAAAAAAAAATAAAACCCATTCTATACAGGATTCACCAGGAAAGAAGACAGAGAATATAAGTAAGAGTGAATATGCCACATTCAGAAAGGCCATTTATAAATGATGAACATTATATTGGTTAATTAAAAAATATTTAATATGGGCTGGGTGAGGTGGCTCATACCTGTAATCCCAGCACCTTGGGAGGCTGAGACGGGCAGACCACCAGAGGTCAGGAGTTTGAGGCTAGCCTGGCCAACATGGTGAAACCCCGTCTCTACTAAAAATACAAAATTAGCTGGGTGTGGTGGCAGGCGCCCGTAATCCCAGCTACTCAGGAGGCTGAGGCAGGAGAATTGCTTGAACCTGGGAGGCAGAGGTTGCAGTGAGCGGAGATTGTGCCACTGCACTCCAGCCTGGGTGACAGTGAAACTCTGTCTCAAAAAATAAATAAATAAATAAATAAATAATGGTTTATTGCCTGTCCCTTTCTTTTCACATCTAAGAAATCACTTAGATGTAAATTCAATGCTGTGAAGCTTTTGCCCTATATTTTCTCATAAGAGTTTACAGTTTTAGATTTTACATCTTTGATCCATTTTGAGTTAAATTTTGTATATGGTTTAAAGTAAGACTACAACTTCATTCTTTTGCATGCAGATATCCAGTTTTCCCAGCACAATTTGATAAAAAGACTGTCCTTTCCCCCACTGAATGGTTTTGGCACTTTGTCAAAAATCATCTGACCGTGTATGCAAGGTTTTATTTCTGGGTGCTCTATTCTACTCCATTAGTCTATATGTCTCTCTTTATGCTACTACCATACTGTTTTGATTACCATAGCTTTATAGAAAAAAACAGACAATTGGACTTCATAAAATTAGAAATTTCTGTACGTCAAAAGACAGCATAAACAAAGTAAAAAGGCAATCCACAGAATGGCAGAAAAGACTGGCTTATATGCCTGATGAGAGACTAATATCCAGAATATATTGAGAACTCCTAAAATTCAACAACAAACCAAACAACCCAATCAAAAAGTTGAAAAAGTGATTGAGTAGACATTTCTCTGAAGATAATACAGATGGCCAGTAAGTGTATGAAAATGTTTGTCACTAATCATTGGGGAACAGCACATTAAAACTATAATGAGATACCCATCTCATACTCATTTGGATGGCTGTTATCAAAAAAATTGAAAACAGCAAGTGTTGGAGAAGATGTAAAGTAACTGAAATCCCTGTGCATTGTTGGCAGGAATGGAAAATGGTATAGCCTTTGCGGAAAACAGTATGACTGTTCCTCAAAAAAATCAAAAATAAAAATGTCATATGATCGAGCAATTCCACTTCTGAGAATATACCCAAGGTTAGAGCAGGGTCGAAAAGAGGTATTTGAATACCCACTGTCATAGCGGCATTAGGCAGAAGAGCTAATGCATGGAAACACCCCAGGTATCCATTAATGGATGAATGGATATGCAAAATGTGGTATGCACATAAAATGATCACAGAGAAGATAAAAAAAATTTCACTCACACACCTCTATATTGGATAAAATATATTATCTGTCTGGGCCTTCATTTCCATTGTCTGTAAAGTGAGTGGGTTCAGAGTGGATTGTTGTATGCCCTTTGCTTCTTTTTTGTTTTTGAGACAGGGTCTCGCTCTGTCACCCAGGCTGGAGTGCAGTGGCACAATCTTAGCTCACTGCAGCCTCTACCTCCTGGATTCAAGTGATTCTCCTGCCTCAGTCTCCTGAGTAGCTGGGATTACAGGCATGCACTGCCACAACCAGCTAATTTTTGTATTTTTAGTAGAGACAGGATTTTACCATGTTGGCCAGGCTGGTTTCAAACTCCTGACCTCAAGTAATCCATCCACCTCGGCCTCCCAAAGTGCTGGGATTACTATCCATCATGCCTAGCCTCTCTGGTTCTTAATTACAACTTGTAAAAGCAATATATAAGAACGGTTTTTGAAAAGAATGGGTCTCATATAGTAAAAAGTGAAAGGCAGTAAGATGAAATTAGTAATTCAGCTATACAGTTACATTATAGTTGCTCAAAGCTAATTTCCTCTACTCAGATGATACGTTAAATGAGGAATTACCTTTTATTATTCTCTTGCTCTTCTTCCTCTGGTAATGGCTTCTGCTTTTTTCTGGTCTGTTCTTCCAACAGCCAACTTTTTCTTTTCAACCCCTTTTTATGTTCTGGGTTCAGGTTTACACTCTGAACAACAGCCTCAATTACATCTGTAACTGTATCAGGACTGAGGTGCAGTGCTGCTCCTTCTTCGCCTCTGTTCAATTCTGGGTTGACAAACTGGGCAGCCTGGAATGCTTGCATTGATACAACAGCCTGAAGGGGGCATTTCCGAGGTCGACCTGGCCTACGTTTCACAAAGTTATTCCCTGTCCTGGCCTGCCTTTGAAGTTTTTTGGCTTTTAAAATTTTATTGACATGGTCTAGGTTTTTCTTGGTGGCCAAGATTTTGTCGTAATTGCACATTTTCCGAGCTTGGCGTTGCATAGCTTCCACTACACTTCTCTTGATATGATGGGGAGAACAGCTGTTTGTCAACTTTTCAGATAGGATTGAGATACTATTATTGCAAGAGTCACTTGGGACTGCAGGCACTAAAAGGCTGTCTGGTTTTCCCAGGGTTCGGTCCTTGCTGTGGCTACGGCCTGGACTGGAGGAAGGTGGTGCAGAGGCAGTTGCAATCACAGCATCAATACTTTTCTCCATGGGCTCTTGGTCCTCATTTTGTACCATCCGCTGCAGCAGACTATCCACAGAGTCATCCCCAGAAGCAACTAATCTTGGACTTCGAGAGGGAACTCCGTTTACTGAAAGAGACAATAAATCACACATAGACAAAATTGGACACAGCTAGTTATTGAAATAAGTTTTTACACAGGTAAAAGGGAGTACTACTCTATTTTCCATAGCAAGATTACACATCATAGGTAAATTGATGGTTTAGTTTCCTGCAAAAGGTTATTACAAGAAGATAAAGTCAAAATTGGCCTATATTGCTCTAAAAATATGTAAATTAAAAAAGAGCAACTCACTTTGAGGTAAGGAATAGAAAGAAAAAAAATTATTTCTACAAAAATGAAGGTCAAAAATAAAAAATAAAAAATGAAGGTCCAGTTAAGCTAAGGGACTTGAAAATTAAATGTTGAGGCCGGGTGCCATGGCTCACGCCTATAGTCCCAGCACTATGGGAGTCCGAGGTGGGTGGATCATGAGGTCAGAGTTTGAGACCAGCCTGGCCAATATGGTGAAACCCCATCTCTACTAAAAATACAAAAAATTAGCTGGGCATGGTGGCATGTGTCTGTAGTTCCAGCTGCTCGGGAGGCTGAGGCAGGAGAATTGCTTGTACATGGGAGGTGGGGGTTGCAGTGAGCTGAGATTGCACTACTGCACTCCAGCCTGAGCAACAGAGCGAGACTCCATCTCAAAAAAAAAAAAAGAAAAGAAAAGAAAAGAAAGTTAAATGTTGAATAAAGGGCCGAGCGTGGTGGCTCATGCCTGTAACCCAAGCACTTTGGAGGCCAACGTGGGCGGATCACCTGAGGTCAGGAGTTCAACACCAGCCTGACCAACAGGGTGAAACCCTGTCTTAAAAAAAAAAAAAAAAAATGTTGAATCAAGGCTGGGCAGAGTTGCTCATGTCTGTAATCCCAGTATTCTGAGGGGCCAAGGAAGGAGGATTGCCCGAGCTAAGGAATTTGAGATCAACCTAGGGTAGACTGCAAGAAGCTGTCTCTACAAACAATAGAAAAAAAATAACTAGGCTTGGTCTGAGCCCTTGGGTAAAAGAAAAAAAAAAATTAACCAGGCATGCTGGCTCACGCCTATAGTCCCAGCTATTTATGAGGCTAAGTTGGGAAGACTGCTTGAGCCTAGGAGGTTGAGGCTGCAGCGAGGCACTGCACTAGTCTAGTCTGGGTGACAGAGCGAGATCATGTCTCAAAAAATAATAATTTAAAAATCAGTTCAAAATAAGTCACTTCCCATTCTGCCTAGTTTACTACTATTATTCATGGGTCATACTTCTCTAAAGTTAATGGATTTCTTATCCATATGACTTTTAAATGTGATAACTATACTAGATAGTCCTTTGTTAGCCTCAGGCATTCTAGAATCCAATATCAGACTATGAAATTTTTCTCAAATTACCAATAACCTTTTCAAATAATATCCAATAGCCTTGTCTACTTTTTAAAGAAATTATTTATTTGTTTTATCATCAACTCTGAACTATACACCCTTGTCTCAATTTGATATTTAAATATTTTCAGGCCAGGAACAGTGGCTCACACCTGTAATCTCAGCATTTTGGGAGACTGATATGGAAGGATCACTTGAGGCCAGGAAATTCAAGACCAGCCTGGGCAACGCACTCTACAAAAAATAAAAATTAGCCCAGTGTGGTTTCCTGTACTTGTAGTCCTATCTACTCAGGAGGCTGAGGCGGGTGGACTGCTTGAGCCAAGGAGTTTTAGGCTGCAGTGAGCTATGATCACGATACTGCATTCCAGCCTGGATGACAGAACAACACCCTGTCTCTAGAAAAATAAAATTTTTAGAAAGTAAAAAATTTCAAACTCTCAGCTATATTTGATATCATAATTCTTTAAAATTCTGCCTATACTATTTCTATAATATACTTTGATTAACTTTCAATTACTTGCAACTCCATTAAATTTTTAAACTGTGGAGGTCCTCAATAGACAGTACTTGTTATTTACCTTTTATACTTACTTTCCCACTGGGAACATGTTTATTCTCATAGTCTCAATTATCATCAGTATGTAAGTGACTTCTAAATATTCATACCAATCTTCAGTTTTATCTGAAAATTACCAAAACGAAAAATGACCCCTTCCTTTTCTCCAACCTTTAAATGCTATAATTTTTTAAAGCTCTCCAGTCTAAGTTTTTTCCCGTCTCACTCTCTATTCTTTCTTTTGCAATTCCTTCAACTATCATCTATATTCTGATGACTACTGAATTTCTATTTTCTGACTAGACCTTTATTCTAATTGTTGACTTCTGCATGTTTCACAGATTTCTCAAACTCATATTCATATCTAATTTCATTTTTGCTCCGTTCAACCTTGCTCCTCCCTCCATGTTCCCTACATCAGTGAATGATACCATAAAGCTAACTATTCAACATTACATATACTGCATCAATCATGTGGCAGGATGTTAGTTATCCAAGCTCAGGCCACATCATTTATTCTTGCTCCTTCACCGTCCCCCCAATCATAAAATTCTGTCTTCTGTTAGTTTAAACTCTCGAACCTATGACTTTCCTTTCTTCTACTACAGCCACCAAGACTAAGATAATGTTATTTCCCTCCCCTGATGCAATAGCATAATTCCTTGTGGGGCTATTAAAATATGTACATTAATCTCCTGATGCTTTCCCTATCAAGTTGTAGTCTAGTCCCTCTTTGCTTCAAGCTGCCACTAAAGACTTGCTTTAGCAAAGAAATTCTACGGAAGAATGTGATGATTTCCAATGTTAGGTTAGAAAAAGCATCTCTCTCTCCACAAGCCCTTGGATTCAAGCTTCCAAACTGTAAGGAAGCCCAAGCAATGAGTTGGCATACTGACCAACAGATCCTGCTGAGGTCATAGTATCAACAACCAGTATCAACCACCAGATATCTGAATAAGGAATCCTTTTTTTTTGTCTTTTTTGAGACAGGGTCTCACTGTATTGTCCAGGCTGGAGTGCAGCAGCACAATCTCCCCTCACTGCAACCTCCACCTCCCTGGCTCAAGCAATTCTCCCACCTCAGTCTCCCGAGTACAAGAGTACTACAAAAGTGCACCACCACACCCAGTTACTTTTTTGTAAAGACGGAGTTTTGCCATGTTGCCTAGGCTGGTCTCAAAATTCTGAGCTCAAATGATCCGACCACCTCCGCTTCCAAAAGTGTTGGGATTACAGGTATGAGCCGTCTGCCTGGCCAACTAAGGAATTCTTTGAGATGACGTTAGCTCACCACCATGAGGTTACAACCAAAGGAAGGGAATCCTGAGTAACTTTGAGATGATAACTGATTGTTATTGTTTTGTGCCAGTAAGATCAAGGTTCTTTGTTATTCAGCAATAGACAAGTGAAACATTGTTCTTCCTGCTTCTACTGTCATTACTGTCTAATCCACTCTTTAGACAGCAGCCTGAGTGATCTTTAAAAAAAACACAAATTTTACCATGTTTCAGCTTCTACAATTCTTAAAAAGGTTCTTACCACAACTTCAAAATTATGATTATCTATTCTTCCAGCCTCAATCTCATATTATCTTAGACCCTTAATTCCAGTAATAATAAACTTTAGTTCCTTAAACTCATCACGTTTTTTCTTGATTCAAGGCCTTTGGGTATGCTGTTCTCTCTACCTGGAACAATCTTTCTCCACAAATTCATCTGCTTAATGACTATTCATTCTGTACCCTCCTCATTCTTAATTTAGGTCCCCTATTAAGAATTACCATAATACTTTCTATTTTTCTAACACTAATCACACTTCAAATTAGTGGTTTAATGTATGTAATTCTCAAACAATGTTTGGTCTATTAACGTGGTGACTGTATTCATCAAAATCACTTTTTTTTTTTTTTTTGGAGAGGCTAGAGTGCAGTGGCATGATCTTGACTCACTGCAACCTCTGCCTCCAGGGTTCAAGCAATTCTCCTGCCTCAGCCTTCCGAGTAGTTGGACTACAGGCTCACACTATGCCCAGCTAATTTTTGTATTTTTAGTAGAGACAGGGTTTCACCGTGTTGGCCAGGTTGGTCTTGATCTCCTGACCTCGTGACCCGCCTGCCTCGGCCTCCCAAAGTGCTGGGATTACAGGTGTAAGCCACCACGCCTGGCCCAAAATACCTTTTTAACTCCAATGACCAAGACGTAATTCATCAACACGTAGTTGAAGAACGAATCCTAGGCTCAAAATCTTGGAATTCTTTTTATCACCTCTATCCCGTCATCAACTACTCAGAGCTACCAATGCCTTTAATCCATGAATATCAGTTTACAAGAGAATCCTAAAATGAGTACATACTTTTTAAGCCTCCTTCCTGAGCCATTCACCTAGAGCTATTAATACCTCACATTTCAGTTCTGAATTGTTCCTATCTTCAGAAATTCTGGTCTGCTAATTTATGTTTCTTGGTAGTCTAGGACATGATGCCGCACACTATATTTTAGATGTAACTTATTTTCTTTCTTTTCTTTTTGGTCAGGCTGGTCTCAAATTTCTGACCTCAGGTGATCTGCCCGCCTCAGCCTCCCAAAGTGCTAGGATTACAGGCATGAGCCACTACGCCCGGCTAGATGTAACTTATTTTCAAAATTAACTTCATTGTGATAAAGTACCATATAAAATTCAATATATGTCTTTTACATATACATTGAGTTCTGAAAAATTTACTGTGGGTCAAGATGGCCAGGGGAAGACCTATGTTAATTCTAGGTAAGTAATTATAAGCTTGATTGGCTCACAGTACACTGAAGTTTATACATCAAACTAAACTATATTATTGGTGCAGTTAATTAGAAATCAAGCGGCAACAGGAGGCCTAAGGTAAAGACCATCTGTGAGCGCAATAACATCGGGGAACACCTCGGGATGGTTGCAGAGCAGGGAATACTGCTCTGGTCCCACGAATGCCTTCTCAACATGGAGACCGCATGAGGCCCTCGTAAAGAGGGCTTATGAAAATATCTCTGAGAAGGGAGGCGACCTCTGCTCAGAAGATCTGGGAGGGTCTTTGCAGATGGGAGCTGGTAAGGAGGAGAAGAACCTTGCAGGGCACAGATCATGGAACACCTCAGGTTCTGCCTAGGTTCTCAGAATATGGAGCGATTTTAATTGCTCTGTGTCCTCAATGCTTGCTCCTCAACCGCTATACCACACCCTGATAACAATCTGTGATTAAACTCAAGAGTACTAGTTTAGCATGTCTTAGAAGGATCTCAAGTGCTATTAAATGCTCAGAGCACTAGTTTAGCATGTCTTACAAGGATCTCAAGTGCTCTCCCCCTGGCTATCTTACCTATCCCTTCACCCTCCCTTCCACACCAGTAAGATCAAGGAGATTATGCACATAATAAAAGTGTTTGGAGCCCGGAGCTGGGGCCAACTCGATTCCCATGCTTGCGCTGATCCCCTAGACCCATGCTGTAAATTCTACACTTGTGTCTCTGTCTTTATTTCCTTTTCCCAATCCCTTGTCACTGCCAGGACTAAGGGCACCCACATATGGGGTTGGGGCTGGTACCCAACATTTACCATGCAGCCATCATCATAATCAACACATAGAACATTTCTGTCACCTTAAAAAGTTACTGTGTGCCCTTTCCGAGAAAACAAATTGCTTGTCATCCACAGCCTCAGAGAACAACTGATCTGCTTCCTATTATGCATTACGTTTGTTTTTCTAGAATTTCATATAAATAGAAAGAATATACCAGCACTTTGGGAGGCCAAGGCTGGTGGATCACCTGAGGTCAGGAATTCAAAACCAGCCTGGCCAACATGGCAAAACCCTGTCTCTACTAAAAATACAAAAAATTAGCTGGGCGCAGTGGTGGGCACCCATAATCCCAGCTACTTGGGAGGCTGACGGAAGAGAATCGCTTGAACCCAGGAGGCGGAGGTTGCAGTGAGCCAAGATCGCGCCATTGCACTCCAGCCTGGGTGACAGAGGGAGACTCTGTCTGAAAAAAAAAAAAATGGAAAGAATATATATTTTATTGTGTGGCTTCATTTATACAGCATAAATCTGAGAATCATTTACATTGCTGCATTTCTTTTTACTGTTCCTTTTCACTATTTACATATTTCTTTTTACAACTCAATTATATGAATATACCATGATTTCTTTACATATTCACCTGGAAACCTGTGTTGTTTTGGCCATAAAGTATCCTATGAACATGTGTGCACATGACATTTTGTTTAAACATTTTCATTTCTCTTGGGTTAACACCTAAGACTGGAATTACGAAATCTTTTTTTTTTTTTTTAAAGACGGGGTTTCACCATGTTGGTCAGGCTGGTCTTGAACTCCCGACCTCAGGTGATCTGCCCGCCTTGGCCTCCAAAGTGCTTGGATTACAGGCAAGGGCCATCGCGCCTGGCCTTTTTTTTTTTTTTTTTTTTTTTTTTTTGAGATGAAGTCTTGCTCTGTCACTCAGGCCTGAAACCATCATCCTCAGCAAGGAGATCCTCAGTGCAGTGGTGTGATCTTAGCTCACTGAAACTGCTGCCTCCTGGGTTCAAACGATTCTCCTGCCCAAGCCTCCCAAGTAGCTGGGACTACAGGCACCTGCCACCACACCCAGCTAATTTTTGTATTTTTAGTAGAGATGGGATTTCACCATGTTGGACAGGCTGGTCTCAAACTCCTGACCTGAAAAGATCTGCCCGTCTTAGCCTCCCAAAGTGCTAGGTTTACAGGTGTGAGCCACTGCACCCAGCCTGGGATTACTAAATCAACTAAATGTATGTTTAACTAAAAAAATTTTCCAAAGTCATTGTTTCATTTCATAGTCCAATCATCAATGACTGGGTTAAAGATCCTATACATCCTCACCAAGATTTGGAATAATCCAGTCTTCTAAATTTTAATCATTCTAATAAGTGTGTTCTCATTTATAAATTTAATTTGCATATCCCTGATGTTGAGCATATTTTCATCAGTTTATTGGCAATTCGTATACATTCTTTTGAGAAAATTCTATTCAAATCATTTGCCCTTTATTTTTATTGGGTTCTTTGATTTTGTGGCTTGCATTTTCATTTTCTTAAATAATGTTTTCTGTTTGTTTGTTTTTTGAGATGGAGTCTCACTCCGTCACCCAGGCCGGAGTATAGTGGTATGATCCTTGGCTCACCGCAACCTCCACCTCCCAGGATTCATGGGATTCTTGTGTCTCGGCCTCCTGAGGAACTAAGATTACAGGTGCCTGCCACCATGCCTTGCTAATTTTTGTATTCTTAGCAAAGACAGGGCTTCACCAGGTTGGGCAGGCTGGTTTCGAACTCCTGACCTCAAGTGATTCACCGTAACTGGCCTTGTTTGTTCTTTAAAGGGACAAAGTCTGGCTCTGTTGCCCAAGCTGGAATGTGACAGCAGAATCACAGCTTACTCTAGCATTGATCTCCTAGGGATCCTCACACATTAGCCTCCCACGTAGCTGGGACTACAGGCATGAGACAGGACACCTGGATAATTTTTCTTTATCTTTTTTTTTTTTGTAGAGACAGGATCTCACTATGCTGCCCAGGTTGGTTTCCAACTCCTGGGTTCAAGTGCTCCTCTGACCCCAAGTGAGTGAGTGTTTTTTTTTTTCTGTAGAGACAGAGTATTCCTTCAATGATCCTCCTGCCTTGGCCTCCCAAAGTGTTGGGATTACAGGCATTAGCCATCAGGCATAAGCAAAAGTCTTAAAGTCTGATGAAGGCCAATTTTTTTCAAATGGTCCTTGCTTTTTACACTATGTAAGAAATCTTTGACTACCCCCAATGTCTTAAGGATTTTCTCCTCTTCTTCTAAAAGTTTTATTGTTTCTGAAATTTCACAGGGGTGTATGATCTTTTTCGAGTTAAATTTTTCATGTGGTATGAAACAAGGTCAGTGATCTTTTTTTTTTTTTTTTTAAGACGGGGTTTCGCCATGTTGGTCAGGCTGGTCTTGAACTCCCGACGTTGGGTGATCCGCCTGCCTTGGCCTCCAAAGTGACTGGATTACAGGTGTGAGCCACCACGCCCGGCCGGTCAGTGATCCTTTTATTCCATAAGGATATCCAGTAGTTACAGCACCATTTGTTGAAAAGACTATCCTTAGGCTGGATGCGGTGGCTCACGCCTATAATCCCAGCACTTTGGGAGGCCGAGGTGGGTGGATCACAAGGTCAAGAGATCGAGACCATCCTGGTCAGCCTGGTGAAGCCCCGTCTCTACTAAAAATACAAAAATTAGCTGGGCATGGTGGCACACGTCTGTAGTCCCAGCTACTCGGGAAGCTGAGGCAGGAGAATCGCTTGAACCCAGGAGATGGAGGCTGTGGAGAGCCGAGATCACGCCATTGCACTCCAGCCTGGGTAAAAAAAAAAGACTATCCTTGTACCAATGAAACAGATTTGTCAAAAATCGATTGAAAGTTAAAATATATATGGAGTGTCTACTTCTAGACTCTTCTGTTCCACTGGAAAATACGCTTATTTCTTCATCAATTTCACACTGTCTTATTACAGTTTCATAACAAGTCTTGTTATCAGTTATAATTAGCAAGTCTAATTTTGTTGTTTTGGCCATTTTAGGTTTGGTGTACCTTTGTATAAATTTTATTATTTTATTTCATTACTATTATTTTTTAGATAAAGTTTCACTCTTGCTGCCCAGGCTGGAGTGCAATGGCACAATCGTGGCTCACTGCAACCTCCACCTCCCCGGTTCAAACAATTCTCCTGCCTGAGCCTCCCGAGTAACTGGGATTACAGGCACCAACCACCATGCCCGACTAATTTTTTGTGTTTTTAGTAGAGATGGGTTTCACCATGTTGGCCAGGCTGATCTTGAACTCCTGATGTCAGGTGATCCGCCCACCTCAGCATCCCAAAGTGCTGGGATTACAGGTGTGAGTCACCACACCTGACCTAAATTTTATTTTTTAATAATTAAAAAAAAAAAAAAGGAGGTGGGGTCTCTATGTTGCCCAGGCTGGTCTTTAATTTCTGGGCTCAAGTGATCCTCCTGAGGTGGCCTCCCAAAGTGCGGGGATTACAAGTGTGAGCCACCACACCTGACCTCTATATAAATTTTAGAATCAGTCTGCTAGTTTATATTAAAATCCTGCTGCAACTGTATTGAGTCCATTGACTAGAGTGATATGGAGAAAGGTGACATCTTAATAATGAGTCTTTCAAAAATGCCTCTGTCATATCTCTCCACTTATCAATTTTTCTCAAAAATACTTCGGGCTGGGTGCGGTGGCTCACGCCTGTAATCGTAGCACTTTGGGAGGCCGAGGTGGGTGGATCACCTGAGGTCAGGAGTTCAAGACCAGCCTGGCCATCATGGTGAAACCCCATCTTGAAAAAAAAAGGAAAAAAAAATACTTTGTATTTTTTTATTTTAATTTTTTGTGGGTATACAGTAGATGTATATGGTTTTTGTTGTTTTTGTCTTTGTTTTCCCTGAAGGAGAGGGTCTCACTATATTACCCATACTGGTCTCTTTTTTTTTTATTTTTTATTTTTATTTTTTTCTTTTTTCTTTTCATGGATCATAGGAAACAACACACTGGTCTCAATTGCCTGGGCCCAAGTGATCTTTCTGCCTCAGTCCCCAAAGGATGCTAGGACTACAGGCATGAGCCACTGGGCCTACACTGTACTTTTTATTATACAGATCCTATACATGTTTTTCTAAATTTATCAAGACTTTAACAGCTTTTAATACAACTGCAAATAGTATTATTTGTATTTCAATTAATTTATTTACTTTCTTTTGAGACAAGGTCTTGCTCTCATCCGGGCTGAAGTGCAGTGGCATGATCTCCGTTCACCGCAACCTCCACTTCCTGGGTTTGAGGAATTTGTATGTGTCAGCCTCCCCAGTAGCTGATACTACAGGTGTGTGCCACCAAGCCTGGCTAATTTTTGTATTTTTTTGGTAGAGATGGGGTTTCGCCATGTTGCCTACACTGGTCTGGAACTTCTGGTGAATCACTTCAAGCGATTCACCCACTTGTCTCCCAAAGTGCTGGTATTACAGGTGTGAACCACCATGGCTGGCTACGTTTCAGTTTCTGATTGTTCACTGTTGTATACAGAAATGCAATGATTTCTGTATGTTCAGCTTAAACACACAAACTGTATTGTTAAAACTCATTTATTAAGTTCCAGCAGCTTTCTAACAAATCTCTTGGGAATTTTCTGCAAATTGTATTATCTCTGAATAAGACATTAAGACTTCCCTATAATGTTGAACAGAAGTAGTGGACAGCTTTACCTTTTCCACAATCTTAGGGAGGAAGCATTCAGTCTTTCACCATTAAGTATTAGGTTAGCTGTAGGTTTTTCTGCAAACACCCTGCATTGGGTTGAGCAAATTCTAGTCTAGTCTTATTTCCTAAGAGCTTTTTTAAAAAATCATGAATGGATGTCAACTTTTGTCAAATATGTTCCCTTAATCTACTTAGACGATTAGGTGATTTTTCTCATGTATTATTTTTCTCAAAAAATATTAATTTATTAATTTTGCGACTAGATTACGAGACTAGCTAATTTTTATATTTTTGGCAGAGACGGGGTTTCGCTGTGTTGCTGAGATGGGGTTTCACTGTGTTGCCAAGGCTGGTCTCAAACTCCTGAGCTCAGGCAATCCGCCTGCCTTGGCCTCCCAAAGTGCCAGGATTATAGGTGTGAGTCACTGTGCCCAGCCTTGTTAGTGCCTGTCTTTTGGGTATAAACCATTTTACCTGGGGTGAGATTATATCACATTGTAGTTTTGATTTGCAGTCCTCTGATGATCAATGATGTTGAATACCTATGCCTGTTGTCATGTGTAATGTCTTCTTTTGAGAAGTATCTCTTCAGTCTTTTGCCCATTTTTTGATCGGATTATTCGATTTTTTCCCTATAGAGTGGTGTGAATTTACATATTCTAGTTATGAATCCTTTGCCAGATGGGTAGTTTCCAAATATCTTCTCCCATTCTGTGTGTTGTCTCTTCACTCTGTTGACTGTTTACTTTGCTTGCAGAAGCAGAACTCAATTTGATGACATTTATCCATATTTGTTTGACTGCCTGTGCCTGTAGGATATTGCTCAAGAAATTTTTGCCCAGACCAACGTCCTGGCGAGTTTTTCCAATGTTCTCTTATAGTAGTTTCATAGTTTGAGATCTTAGATTTAAGCCTTTCATCCATTTTGATTTCGGTTTTTTATGTGCTAAGAGATAGGAGTATAGTTTTTCTTCTGCATATGAATATCCAGCTTTCCCAGCATCATTTACTGAAGAGACTTTGCTCTTGGGACCTCTGTCAAAAATGAGTTCACTGTAGGCGTGTGGATTTGTTTCTGGGTTCTCTCTCCTGTTCCAATGGTCTATATACCTATTTTTATGCTAGTACCATGCTGTTTTGGTTATTATAGCTCTGTGGTATAAATTCAGTCAGGTAAAGTGATTTCTCCCTTTCACCTTAGAAATAGTTTTGGCTATTCTGGGCTAATTTTTTTTGTCTTTTCATTTTGCTGCTGGTGGTGGTGGTGTTATTGTTGTTTTGAGATGGATCTTGCCAAGGTGCTCAGGCTGGCCTCAAACTCCTGGGCTTAAGCAGTCCTTCCTCTGCCTCAGTCAGAAGTAGCTAAGACTTCAGGCACAGGGGTACCACAGTTTCCAGCTTTCACTTTCTTCTTTCTATGTGGGTTTTACTTGCTCTTCTTTTTCTAGCTTCCTAAAGGTAAGAACTTGGACGACTGACCTACATAGATCTTTGGTGTTTAATAATATCAGCTATAAATACTCTTAGATGTATCCCAATTTCTATGTATTGTCAGTTTTATTCATATCAAAGTATTTTCTAATTTCATTTTTAATAATTCATCTTTTACTTATGAATTATTTAGAAGTGTGTTATTTAATTTCCACATAGTTGGATAATTTCATATATTACTGACTTCTAATTTAATTCTCTTGTGGTCTGAAAACATATTTTGCATGAGTTTAATCTTTTAAAATGTATCACGACATTTGATGATCCATGATAGGATTGTATTATCTTAGTATAATTTCACATGCACTTCAAAAGAATATGAGAAAAATGTGTTTTTATTTTCCCATTGGTTGACAATTTCTGGCACTCTTTATTCCTTTGGTAGATCCAAGTTTCTACCTACTATATTTTCTTTCTGTCTCAAGAACGTCCATTAGCGTTTTTGCTACTGTAGGTCTACTGGCAACAAACTCTTTAAACTTTTCTTTTTCTGATAATGTTTATCTTGCCTCAATTTTTAAAAGGTATTTTTGCTGGTTAAAGAATTTTAAGTTGACAGATTTTTTTTTTCTTTCCACACATTAAAGACATCATTCCATTATGTTTTTGGCTTGTAAAATTTCTGACAATATGTCTGCTGATAGTTGTTACTATGTTCCTCTATATATGTTTTTGATTTTGTTTCTTCTGGTTAATTTTAAGATTTTTCTCATTACAACTGTTTTCCAGAAATTTGATAATGATGTACTTTAATTTGTCTGTGTGTGCTGTCAGTGTGTTTATCTTAAATGGGATTCGTAGAGTTTCATGGATCTGTGGGTTACAGCTTTCAATGAAAAGTGTGAAAAAATTATTAAACATTATTTCTTCAAGTGCTATTCCCAATTTCTTCTTCATGAGACTCTATCCCATTTATATTAGCCCTCTTGATATTGTATCAGGTCACTAAAGTTATATTCATTTTTTTGGTCAATCTTTTATTCTACTCTGTACTTCATTTTGGATAACTTTTATTTGTATTTCTCCAAATTTAGTAATCTTTTCTTCTGGAGGATCTAATCTGCTATTAGATCTGTAAGATGATTTAGTGAAATTTCATTTCAGATATTGTATTCTTCATCTACAGAAGTTGCATTGGATTTTTTAAAAGAGATCAAGTCTCCATACGTTGTACAGGCTAGAAAACAGTGGCTGTTCCCAGGTGCAATTATAGTACACTACATCTTTGAACTCCTAACCTCAAACTATCCTCTCTCCTCAGCTTCCAGAGTAATTCGGATTATAGACACAGGCCATCATGCCTAGAGGACTTTTTAATAGCTTTCGTTTCTATCCTATGTTCACATTTTCCTTTAAATTATCAAAAATAGCTCTTTTAGCATACTTCTCTATTAATTATACCCCATTTTATTTCTGTGGCAGTTTCCACTGACTTTTCTTCTGCTGAGTCATATTTTCTTGCTTCTTGGCAAGACTATTAATTTTTTATTGGATATGCTAGATAGTGTCATGTTACATTAAGTGTTCGGATTTTGTTGTCTTCCTTTAAAAAATGTTGAAATTGAAAAAACTGGAACATTTGTACGCTGTTGTTGGGAATGTAAAATGGCACACCATTGTGAAAAACAGTATGGCAATCCACCAAAAAATTAAAAACAGAATTATCATATAATCCAGGAATTCCACTTCTGGGTATGTACCCAAAAGAACTGAAAGCAGGGTCTGGAAGAGTTATCTGTTCACCACTGCTCATAGCAGTATTATTCACAAATGCCCAAAAGTTGGTAGCAACCCAAGTAACCATTTATAAACAAATAACAGTAAACAAAATGTGGTAAAACATACAAAGGAATATTATTCAGCCTTAAAAAGGAATACAATTCTGAAACATGCTAAAAAATGGATAAACCCTGAGGACTTTATGCTGTTAAGTAAGCCAGTCACAAAAAGATAAACACTGTATGGTTCCACTTTAGTGGGTGATTTTCAGGGACTGAAGGGACAGGGGATTATGAAGTTCTCATTAATGGATATAGAGTTTCAGTTTTGCAAGATGAAAAGAGTTATGGAGATTGGTTGCACAATAATATAAACTAAGTGAACTAACTGTACACTTAGAAATGGGGAGTCTAGGCTGAGCATGATGGTGATGAGCAAAACACCGCCTCAAAAAAAAAAAAATGGGGAGTCTAGCTCTGTCTCCCAGGCTGGAGTGCATTGGCGGGATCTCAGCTCACTGCAACCTCTACCTTCCAAGTTCATGTGATTCTCCTGTCTCAGCCTCTGGGTAGTAGTCATCAAGCCTGGCTAATTTTTCTATTTTTAGTAGAGACAGTGTTTTGCCATGTTGGCCAGGCTGGTCTCGAACTCCTAACCTCAGGTGACCTGCCTGCCTTGGCCTCCCAAAGTGCTTGAATTACAGGCGTGAGCCAACACACCTGGCCAGTAAATTTTATATTATCTGTATTTTGCAATTTAAAAAAAAATTAAAATTAAAAAAAAATTTTGTTTTTGGTTTGTTTTTTCACAATTAAAATTTTTTCAAATGTTAAACTTTGTTTTAAAAATCAGTTATTTGTAGAACAGTTTGAGTCCCTGAATCCTGTTTTAAGTCATTACTACGGTCTAGTGTAATCTTCACTCCAGAGATACTTTAGCCCTGCTAAAGTGTAACCTTTCTTTCTTTCTTTTTTTTTTTTTTTTTTGAGACAGGGTCTCAAACTGTTGCCCAGTTTGAAGTGCAGTGGCACTATCTTGGGTTCACAACCCACTTACTTCTTTGGTCACGGGATATATGAGATGTCTTTTAAACCTCAATACAAAGTTTATGGAAGCCTTTTCTGACTAACTTTTCATCATTTCAGCATTCAGCTATGTGTAGAAATATTACTGTACAGGCCAGGCATGGTGGCTCACACCTGTAATCCCAACACTTTTGGAGGCTGAGGTGGGCGGATCACTTGAGGTCAGGAGTTCGAGACCAGCCTGTTCAACATTGTGAAACCCTGTCTCTATTAAAAATATAAAAATTAGCTGGGCGTGGTGGCACATGCCTGTAGTCTCAGCTACAAGAGAAGCTAAGGCAGGAGAATTGCGTGAACCCGGGAGGCAGAAGTTGCAGTGAGCCAAGATCGCAACACTGCACTCTAGCCTGCACAATAAGAGCAAGACTCCGTCAAATAAATAAATAAACAAATAATATTACTATATAATCACTAGCATATTGTATTGTTGCTCTCAAGATAAACTGATCTTAACATAAGTTCCATGGCATTAGGGAATGTCTCTTACAGTCTTTAGGCTTAATATAGTAGTTGAATTTGGCAGCCTGAATATAGTAGTTGCTCAATAATAAAATTTTAAAAGAACCACCTCTCTCATCAATGTAACAATATTTGTAAACCAGCTATAAAGAGATGAAATGATTTTGTGAAACACTATTGAAGGGCTTTATGTTTTCCAAAATGTGAAAATTACCATGGATTTGTGTCCTAATTATAAAAATCTTCAGAGTTACATCAAATCCCTGAGAAATGAGTGGACAGACATAAATATCTTAAAAACTACAAATATTAGAAAAAGACTTCTAAGAGAGATGTAAACTAACAGACTACTTGTAAGTACTCATTACAGAAATGAAAATAGTTATCCTCATATTACATCCTAAAGTCCTAATAAAATATTAAAAACCTCCAAAAAAGGCTTAGATTTTACTCATCAATAATAATTTTGTTACTATGTACTCCTGATACGCGTAATAATGACTACAGCTTTCAGTAAAATCACATTATTTAGTATATTACGCCTTTGGATTTATCTCGAAATAGGGAATTTAGTTCTAGGATGGGCCTTGAGGCATCTTAACCAAAATATAAATTACATTTTGTTTTTATAGTTGTTTATACACCTCATTTTACTAAACATGGTTTGTAGAGATATGGTATTCCTTTGACTACACCTAGAAGGTTAGGACATGATTCTGGTTTAAATTGCAAAATAAAGGCTGTCATTTCCTGTGTTGCTGCCAATATATGAGAAAGCTAGGTCAACCAAAATTGTGAACATACTGATTTTAAAAGCACAGGTTTATATTTAATTGCAGTTCTTCAGAGTATTTGTATTTGGTTCTAGAATGAAACTGGGAACACTACCAACCTACAACAAATTTTACTTTCATTTTTTTCTGGGTCTGACAAGCAATATAAATCTGTAGGAGAGGCAGAGAATTAGTAAGAGCTTGTGGTCAGGAACTCCTTCTTTTTCTTGCTCCTTCCAAAGCCAAAACTGAAATAAGAAACTATCCTTTTCTGTGATAGGTTTACTTCTATTTCCCCATACATTGTTAAGGTCACCTTTTGGGAGTTCCAGCTTTATGCATGGAAATCTGATGTGGTCTTCTGTTCTACTAGAGTCCTAAACTCTGTCTTTTGTCTCTTGCACCTGGATGTGTTCCAATTGCCAGGCTCCCAGCCACCAGAGATCAAGCAGATGTCAAGCAGCTCTAATGCTCTTTATCTCTGTTGAATCAAACTTTCTGAAGTTTCTGGTTTCCTATTTAGTTCCTTCTAAGTTCAGTCACACTATAAGAAATGTCCACATATTTTTAGGTTTTAGATAACAAAGTGTTTGTTTGCTCTGCACATCTAATCTACCACATTGCTGGAAATAAACACCTCTAATTTATCTCAATGCCACCTGAATTTTAAGTCTCCTTTCCCTTTTTCAAGCTCCAAACTTTCACACTCTCAGACTATTTTTTCTTATTTTCCCAATCATTTGACATGTCTGATCAAACTCTTTTTTACCTCTTTGTGACAATTAATGTTGACTAATCTGTTCCACTCTGAAGTCTGTCTTTTTTAGGCTTCTGTGATATATATGGTTTGATGTTTCATAGTTTCATTCACTAAACATCTTTTCTTCCACTTCCCTCCAAAATGCCCAAGTTTCTTAGGTCTCCGTCCCTGTCATCTCACTTAACACGTTCTCCCTGGGTAATCTCTTTCACTGCCAATTCAAGATCACATATATACTAGTAGATCTTTATCTCTATCACAGATGTCTCTCAAAGTATAAACCACTGCTTCCAATAGTCTATTCAATATCTTTACCTAAATAGGCCAAAGACAGTTCAAATTTAATATATCCCAATCTGAAGCCATAATCTACTCTGTCTGCATGCATTTGTCACACTCCATTCTTCATATTGTAATGTTGCAGCATTTTTCTAACATATATATATGATAGACTCTATTATTACTTATAAATATTTGCTTTCCACTCCCCACCACCAAAAGGATTACACTTTTCTAGTCCCATTGACACAAGAGTTAACCATGTTTCTCGGTTTGGCACTGAAACATGAGAGGTAACATTTCATGCAGAAATTTTAATCGCCAGTTAGTGCTTTACTACGGCCCTTTTCCTCTGCCAGAAGACAAGCAACATTCCAGATACAGGCTCTTTGTTAGCTGGGGTCCTAGAGGGAAGGCAACATGGAGTGGACTCTTGATGGTCACACAGCATGAACAAAAAATAAGCCTTTGTTGTTTTAAGCCACTGAGATTTGGAGATCATTTTTTAACACTGTAAGACCTATCCTATTCTTACTGATAGAGCATATCAAATAATTAATCTTCTTTGTTAGAAATTGTCCAGTAGCTTTCAATTGCATGTACAATGAAGTTCCAACACCTCTGAATGAAAAAACATGCCATATATGATATATTCCCCATTATTACTTTTACAACCTCCTTTTCCAACCACCATCATCACCGCTTTTAGACATTAGTCATATCCAACAATGGGTGATTCTTCAAGAATATGCTATTTCATGGTTTTGTGCCTGCCTTCAAAAGTGCCATTGTTACTGTACTTAATACACTTTATCCTTTATGTTGTCCCACTTGCCTACTTAAGTAAATTCAATATGTAGTAGTGTGCATGTGACTTATTCAGTGATATCTTCTTTAGTCATTTCAAGTGGTTAGTGCTTGAGTTTCTCTGTGTCATAACATTTTGTACGCTGCTCTGTTACATAATTTAATACGCTGCTTTTCAGTGAATATGTCTGAATTGAGGCCAGTAACTTCATCTTATTCATGTTTGTCTTTCCAGTGCTCACTAATGACACACAGCAACCCCCAACAGAAATCTAATTGAATGAACAGAATAGTCTCATTGCAAAAGAAACATTATGAATGTAGATATTTTCTTTTGCTTACAAAAATAAAATATTTTGCTGATTTTCATCAATGATATGCCCCTTATCAAAATCTCATTCATTTGTTCAGAGGTTGATGAACTTTTTCTGTAAAAGGCCAGAGAGTAAATATTTTAGGCTTTTGAGAACACACATAATGCCTGCCTCGTATTATTATTTGCCTTCCCCCACCCCAAGCTTTTAAAAACATAAAAATCATTCTTAGCTTGAGGGCTACACAAAAACAGGTCTTGGACTGCATTTGGCCCATAGGCTGAGTTTCTTTACCCTAGGCTAGGTAGACATCAGAGGAATTAAGTCATTTATTGTTAGAGCATAAAAGTCTCTCCAAGGTAGTATAAAAACAAAGCATCAAGAGAGACACAACTATCACTGCTGCCAAAGGGACAACTGGACTAACAAAGAGCTTCTAAAGACAATCATCAATTAAATTCAACAAATACCATATTGATACAATTTGAAAGGCCTTCCACTTTTTCAAAGACCTAGAGATAGAAAGGTAGGAGGATAATGTCACTTCCTTATTTAAGTTTTCACAACTTCCAACTGTGTTTAAGGCTCTACATCACTAGCTCTCTACTACCTTTAAAACCTCATATTAAAAAACTGTCTTTGGCTGGGCACAGTTCCTCACACTTGTAATCTCAGCACTTTGGGAGCCCAAAGTGGGTGAATCACCTGAGGTCAGGAGTTCGAGACCAGCCTGGCCAACATGGCGAAACTCTGTCTCTATTAAAAATACAAAAAACTTAGCCAGGTGTGGCGGCACATGCCTCTAATCCCAGTTGCTTGGAAGGCTGAGGCAAGAGAATCACTTGAACCAGGAGTCAGAGTTTGCAGTGAGCTGAGATTGCTCTACTGCACTCCAGCCTGGGCAATAGACTGGAACTCTGTCACAAAAACAAATAAAAACCGTCTTTAGTCCAACCACACAGGCTTACTTATTTATTTACTGATTGATTGGTTGATTGAGACAGAGTCTTGGTCTGTCGCCCAGCTGGAGTGCAGCAGCGCGATCTCGGCTCACTATAACCTCCACCACCCGGGGTCAAGTGATTCCCCTGTCTAAGCCTCCCGAATAGCTGGGACTACAGGCGCCCGCCATCACACCTGGCTAATTTTCTGTATTTTAGTAGAGATGGATTTCACCAGGTTAGCCAGGATGGTCTCGATCTCCTGACCTTGTGATCCTCCCACCTCGGCCTCCCAAAGTGTTGGGATTACAGGCGTGAGCCACTGCACCCAGCCTATTTTCTTGAACACTCTTAACTTTCTTTAATATATTCTTCTCTATCAGGAATTAACCTATCACTCTCCATCTCTCCCAATAAAATTAATAAATTTAAAAAAATTATTTCTTACTCTTCAACCATCAAGTAAAGGCAGAAGACAGGTATAAATCATCCTCTTTTTGTTGTTGTTGGTAAACACACAAACTCAGTAAAAAGAAAACTGGAAGCATACCCTACATGTCTGTATTAATTATACAAATATACTATATTAATGGGTTGTAAATATATAAACATTAGCAATTAATAAGTTTAAAAATAACTATTAATAGAGGTTCTCCTCACAACCTCTTAATTATTTTGCATATTCCTAGAGATTCATGAATGCTACCTTGGAAATTACTAGTTTACTAAACTATTTTTTTTTAGACAGAGTCTCACTCTGTCACCAGGCTGGAGTGCAGTAGAGCAATCTCCACTCACTGCAACCTCCACCTCCCAGGTTCAAGAGATTCTCCTGCCTCAGACTCACAAGTAGCTGGGATTACAGGCACATGCCACCATGCCTGGCTAATTTTTGTATTTTTAGTGTAGATGGGGTTTCACCATGTTGAGCAGGCTAGTCTCAAACTCCTGACCTCGGGTGATCCACCCGCTTCAGCCTCCCAAAGTGATGAAATTATAAGCATGATCCACCCACGCCTGGCTTTAAGCAATTTTATGTATATCTAAATCTTTATTAAATAGCTATAATCCACATTCCCCTATTATGCCCAACATATACTTTTACTTCAATTCAACTTGGTAAAGGTACTATATTGTTTCAATGTACATTACTGATTCTCACATACCAAGTCACTGTTTCAACTCCTTTGAATTAAAAAAAACACATATGATACAGTTCCCATTATTTTTTCTACAATATTACATTATAACTCCTTATTCACAAATAACAAATGGGAAACTATCTTGAAAATCTGGTAAAACAAATAGCACTAGCCTGTTGAAGAAGTACTCTCAGATGAAGACCTTTTCCGGGTAGGGCTACAATTTGTGCTCTCTGATGGTCGCTGGGAGGGTTTATCAGAGGTTGGCTGGGAACCTGGAGAAACAAAAAAAAGACAGAAATCACAGAAAAATTCAAGTCTAAAAATAATGCCAAACCATCCTTTGTTAGAACTTGTTACGGTTTAGTTGCTGACACTGTTATCCCCTGTAATAATATGACTTGTACGCTAACATAGGAGGAAAATAAGCAGAGGACAAACCACACTATATGTTGTTGTCACAATTTCACAGGTCTTTTTTTTCTTTGAGACAGTCTTGCTCTCTCCAGGCTGGAGCGTGATCTCAGCTCATTGCAACCTCCGCCTTCCAGGTTCAAGCAATTTTCCTGCCTCAGTCTCCTGAGTAGCTGGGACTAGAAGCTGGCACCACCATGCCCGGCTAATTTTTTGTATTTTAGTAGAGATGGGGTTTCACCATATTGGGCAGGATGGTCTCGACTCCTGACCTCGTGATCCACCTGCCTCAGCCTCCCAAAGTGCTGAGATTACAGGAATGAGCCACCGTGCCTGGCCTTACAGTTGTATATATATAATTTATCCTGTTACATTACCAGAGAAAAAAATAGTTTTAATGGAAGAATAAACAATATACGATTTAGTTTTCAAGTGTTACTAGCATAAAACATTATTTAAAATATTGATAAAAATTACTAACAATATTTTAACCAAATCTTTTTTGGATTATTGATTAAAATTCATCATATAAACTGACAAAATTTACAATGCAATTTATTTTAAAAAGTTGATGTGAGAAAAGCAGGTCCAACCTGACCATGTCATTTAAGAGAATCAGAGATTAAAAGTAAAGGATCAGGCTGGGTGCAGTGGCTCATGCCTGTAATCCCAGCACTTCGGGAAGCCCAGGTGGGTGGATCACCTGAGGTCAAGAGTTCAGGACCAGCCTGGCAAACACGGTGAAACCCCATCTCTACAAAAATACAAAAGTTAGCCAGGCATGATGGTGGGTGCTTATAATCCCAGCTACTCAGGAGGCTGAGGCGTAAGAATCACTTGAACCTGGGAGGCAGAGGTTGCAGTGAGCAGAGACCACGCCATTACACTCTAGCCTGGGCAACAGCAAGACTCCGTCTCAAAAAGAAAGTAAAGGCTCAAACCTTAAACCCACACATCCTATCCAATTCATAGAAATCATTTTCACATTCTATGTTTATCCTCCTTTAGCAAGTTCTAGAACTGGTAATTTAATCCATGAAACAGAAAACAGAGTAAGTCTCTTTTAAAGAAAAGCTATACACTTAAGGATCCTTGGCTATCTAAAGCTCATGAACACAAAGAAACTCAATTTCCTTTCAAAAAGTTACATGCTTTTAGCAAAACCCCAAATCTATACAGCATAATTTAATACATTTCCTGCTCAAAAGAGATGTTGTTCATGTAAGATTATTTTCCTGAATAACCTGATTATTATTGATTCTTACATTGAATTCCTTTTACTTTCTTCTTCCTGTTGTCTTGTGAAGAATGGATTCCTTTTTTCTTTTCTTTTTTTTTCTATTTTTTTTTTTAGCCCCACTGGATTCCTTATAATCTAAAATGCCAGCTAGTAAGAGTAGGTAATGAATGTCTACTTCATGTTCGTCAAAAAACTAGTAGTACTCTTATATGCTCACTTATAGGAAAAAATCACAAATAAAAAAACTTACATGTAACTGGAGCCACAAAAGGTACAAGAAGGCAAAAAGTTAAAGATTTTAAAGATCTACCCCTAAATGAAAGTTAACTACTAAAAGATGATGTGATTAATTCACTGAAGGACAACTTAGGGTCAGAAGAACTGAATGGAACTAAGTTTGCTGTTTCATTTTCTCTAAGAGAAATAGTAGACCATGAGCCTTGCTTTAATTAAATAGTATCTTAAATCACATTACTGTAAATAGTCTTTTAGTAGGCTATGGGAAGCACTGCTCAGGTAAGATGTAAGACTATATGCTGCCATTCAAGAGTAACAGGTTAGATTTTTTTAGGAAATTAATGATAGTACATCCTACTTCTGAAACACAGTGATGATTGATATAGACCTATTCAAGAAGCAAGATTGTTTACTATTGAATCCTAAAAACAGATACAAGAGGGATTTTTAAATCTGACAGTATAATAAATCCCCGAGTGTGGTTCAGATGAGAGAATTCCACTAAATAACCGAATATCACAATGATACATCTTAAGAAATAAAAGTCCAGGCAACAGTGAAGATGTAACTTTATGTATTAATACTGTAAACTTCATATACTGCACAAATGTGTATTTCCTACCCAAGACAGAAGACAATAGTGGCCAAGAAACCTGAGGTAATAGTCAACTCTCTTTATCACCATTCCTGATTGTGGATTAAGTACTAAGAAAAGAAGGGGTTTGAGAGCACTTTTTTGGGGGGAGGGGGGAGATGTACTCTCTCTGGGTCCCCCAGGGTGAAGTGTAGTAGTGTGATCTCAGCATACTACCTTTGCCTCCTGGGTTCATGTGATTCTCCTGCCTCAGCCTCCTGAGTAGCTGGGATTAGAGGCATGGGCCACTATGCATGGCTAATTTTTGTATTTTTAGTATAGATGGGGTTCCACCATGTTGGCCAGACTGGTCTCAAACCCCTTATCTCAAGTGATACCCCTGCCTCAGCCTCCGAAAGTGCTGGGATTACAGGTGTGAACCACTGTGTCCGGCCCTGAGAGTACTTCCTATAAAGTCTTTTCTCTCAGTCATAAAATAACATTTATTAAGTGAGTATTGTTTATATACTTGGTACTATGCTAGATATTGTGAAGCTGGAGGAAGAAATATACAAAGAGTAATAGTCTCTGCCTTCAAGCTTATTAATCATTGTGTATATCGTCATGCATTATATTTTAGGTGGCACTTGTACCACCCATTCTTGAGCTCCATCTTAAGTTCTTAGGCTAGTTGGTAATGTTTCCTGAATTTTTTGGTCATCTTCCAGAAAGTCTTGATGAATGCTTCAACAATTCCTTTGATCATCAGGATATCCTGAGAATCATCCTGCCTGGTCTCACCCACCTCAGGGTAAAAAGAGGGTATAGGCAATTTCTTCAAAGCTCCTTCTTTTGGTGGCATCTGGAGCTTCAGAGGAGGCAGTGGGAGATAGAATGGGGGTCAGATCCCTGGAGATCGTTATTGACAGCACTGTACAGCAATTCCTGAGAAACTGAAACAATTGAGAGATTGGCTTAGCTTACTTAGCTTCTGAGCCATTTTTCATTTCCTGAAAGTAATGGAAGCCAGCAGCCTATTCTTAGGATTTAATAGGAGATTTGAGTAAAACTTCATTCAGGAAGGTTCTCATTTTTCATTTTTAAAAGTTTGTTTGAATTCCCTGTTCATACAACATAGAAATATTCTTAACAATATTCCATACTTTAAAAGAATAAAGTTGTATCCCTGAGATATAGATCTCTATCGCTTGGTAATCATCAGCTCTATCTTTCATTTAAAAACAATGCACACAGACACAGTAAGAAGATGAGGATGCCTGTAAAAACATTACTTAATGATATAAAGCAACCAAGGTTAAGACTGGTAAGTGATGCTATCACTTATGTACAAGAAATAGCAACCAGTTAAAGATGCTCGAAATATGTTAAAATTAGCCTAACAGTAGGAATCATATGAAATCTGCAAACGTTAGCTGTAACACTGCCAGAAACATACTAAGTGCCAATTTGCAGTTAGGCCTCCAGGAAGAACCAGATAATGCTCAGAGAACTAGTATGTCCACTTCAACAGAGACCAATATATATTTATGTGTCCAAATCTAAAACATAATGCAGAGTTGAGTGTGATATGGTGTTCAGAACATGGACTATGGAGCATTCTGGGTTTGACTCCTGGCTCTGATACAAATTAAACTAGAGAGAATCTACAGAAGCAAATGTGCCTGGAGTTTGGTTTAATAAAGCTAAGTCACAGTATTATTGTGAGTCCCAAAATGAGATAATATAACACAAAACTAATTTTATAAAATTTAAAATGTTTTATAAATATTAGTGATTATTATCTATAAATTGACTCCTTAGGTTTATCATGGAATTTTTAGATAGGCAGGTGTGGGGGCTCATGCCTGTAATCCCAGAACTTTGCTAGGCGGATGTGGCTGGGTTGCTTGACTTCAGAAGTTCAAGACCAGCCTGGGCAACATGGCAAAACTCAGTCTCTACTAAAAAAAATACAAAAATTAGCTGGGCATGGTGTCGCATGCCTGTTGTCCCAGTTACTTGGGAGGCTAATGTGGGAAGATCACTTGAGCTTAGGAGTTAAAGCCTTCAGCAAGCTGTGACTGCACCACTGCACTCCATCCTGGGCAACAGTGAGACCCTTGCCTCAAAACAGTAATAATAATAATAATAAACAGAAGAAGAGCAGTGAGTTATACCCAGTAGGGAGCTAGAACTAGCCTATAATATCAAGCATTTACCTTAAACATAGAGTGAATCCAATTAAGAAGTACTACTCATATAGGCACCTCCAGGGCTGATAGGCACTTGCAGGGTAGGAAAAAGTTACTCTGAATCGTCTAATTCACCAACTCTTCGCCACAGCTTTTCCAGAGTATGCCCAAGAGATGAGTCAGAACCAGAAGATGTCTGGCTTTCTGCTTACAGGGAGAAAGTAGTTTTCTGCTTCCCCTACTTAGCTCTTTTTGTTGCTGTCTCTATCATGTGACAAACGTTTGCTCATGTCTCAAGAGTGGCCATTTTAGATTTGCCTGGAAAGATGTGTGGAGGCTCCCCACTCCACAAAGAATAAGAGGTTTATATGAATTCTAGTTCAAGAAAATCTGACACTTCCTCAAAGCATACACACAAAGAACACAATTTTAGATATCAAAGACTTCCCATCATTTTTCATTTCAAAAGACTATAAAGCAGAATAAGTACTTCAGAAGTGAATAAAGACTACAAATAGGAATTCCTCAGTTCACAGTATTACTGGGTAAACAACTAGTGTGTGTCTCATCACTCAGATGATGACAGCTTCAGAAATAGGTTTAGAAATTCTACACACATTAAACACAGGAAGTAGAAATTACAGGCAAGCTGCAAAAAATATATATATCGAAGTAAAATTGGATTTCAGGATAAATTTAAGTTGAATAAGGGAAATACTTTTTCTTCAGCTGGAAATAAAGGCCTTCATGTAAACAAGGCAGGCTACTAGTAAGAAAAAAGACAGAAAAAGAGAATACCATAAATTGGAATGATACAAAGGGAATTAAGAATTAAAACCAAACTTGCAAATGTGAAGCAACCTTGGAAGTGGTTTTAATTATAGACTCTCTGGATATTATTTGGCCAGTATTTGATGAACTTTTAAAGATAAAGACAGTATTTAGAGAAATATTTTTGTCAGTTTAAACAAGAGGGGAAAGGTAGTACTTTTACAGCAAAACCATAAGATGAAATCAGGGATACAAATTGTCAGAAAGTTGAAAAGAAAAAAAAGAACACAAGTGGATCATAAAGAAATAAGATTATGAAAATCTTTATAATAAACACAAAATGAGCAGAAACCAAGAAGCTATTCTCAAATTGACTTGCCACAAAAAATCTTGATTGACGTTTCCATTGCAGGAACTAAAACAAATCAAAGATAAAAAAAGAAATGCTACTTTTACAGATGCCTGGGTGTGAAGACAATGTAAAATACAGGCAAAGATATCAGAATAGAGAAAATTCCCACTGATAATGCGTCTGCAGTGGTGGAGGCATCCCAAAGATTCATGGGAATAAAGATTCAACTAAGTACTCATTGAAGCCCTGAGCATCCTAGCCTAGAAAAACTAGGAATTTCCCTGGTGCCAAATACAAATCAGCAAAAAATACAGTGAATTAAATCAGTAGTTGGTTGGACAAAACATGTATTTCTTTACCTTGCATTCACTATTAAAGCTGTTATAACTTAATATAGCATGAATTTTGGTCACATTCTGTTTGAAGATCAACATTAAAAACACAAGTAACTAAGAAATCATTTATATAGTGGAATATTTGATGTTTGCAACGCCAGAAATATCTTTGGGTGAATTATGGAAAAATAGGTTAAGTATGCAAGTTTGGAAGAATGCTATGTAGTCAGTTCTAGTATATTATTGATTTTAAAATAATATGTTTTAAAAGTTTTCTAACATTAAAATTGTTCCTTCCCACCAAAATTAAATCACGTTATGAAAGTTCAGTTTTAAAAAAGATTCTTCTTCTTTCATTATTTATAAGTCAAAGCTATTTGGGAATGTGTGTTAAACAATGACTGAACCAAAATTGGTTGTAATAAAAATGGCTACCATAGTAAAAGAATATGAACATAATAAACCAAATTATTCGAGAACTTCTAATCAAGTTTGTGCTCCCAGATTCAAGTTCTGAATCCTTTGGTATAGTTCACAGTTCATAGCCGCCTTGGAACCTTCTTGTGAAGGAGCTGAATGCTAAGATAAATGCTGGGTCCACAATAAAAACAGCTGTTTTCAATTGTGGGAAATACACTCACAGAAAGCAATACATTTTATCTGACACACCAACTACATGCACTATAAGAGAGTATGAATCAGAGCCTGTGCCGGCGATTTTGAAGCTAAAAAGTCTGTGTTTTTCTCTCTCTAATTAGGCTATTTTTCATAATGCCCAAATCACATCATTCACTGAAATGGAATTCTTCTGGAAATTCCCATAAACCGCACTAACCACATTCACAATCAATTTTCTGCTTTCACCTCTATACGTTCACACTTCATTTATAGACAGATCTTTTTTCTATCATGTTTTAAATTTCTTTTTAAAACTGATACAAAATAATAGTATGTATTTATGGGGTACATGTGATATTTTGTTACATGCATAGAATGTATAAGCATCAAGTCAGACATAAACAAAAACAAACAAAAAAGAATCAAGTCAGAGTATTTCCGGTATCCATCACCTTGCATATTTATGATTTCTATGTGTCAGGAACATTTCAAGTCCTCTTTTCTAGCTATTTTTGAAATACACAATATAGTACTATCACCTAAAGTAACCCCACCCTGCTATTGAACATTTGAACTTATTCCTTCTAACTATTGCATGGGTCTGTCTTATACACAGCACTAGAGAAACTGTTTGAAATTAGTATATTCTGATCAATGCTTATACCCTTCAGTTAAAGAGAAAACAAAATTCAGTATTCTTTGCTCCAATCTAAATGCTTTTACAGTGAATATTCTTTCTCCAAAAAAAAAAAAAATTTAATCTTCACTTATTCTTGGAGGATAAAATATTCATCATCACCGAATGCATCAAAGAATGTATATAACTTATATGCAGTAAATCATTTACAATAATGTCCCATTGTTTGCTTATTCTATGACTTGTAAGCTATCAATGCTAAATGAAAATACTCTATTCTACTGCTCTGCCAGTTTTAGAATTCAGGTGCTAAGTTCTGTCATGTGTAGCCAGCCAAGAGTCATATACACTGAAAAACAGGGATGGAATAACTGACATTCCAGGTCAGAAACTCTTGCTCCTAAGACCCATTTCATGTCTCCTTAACATATATACATAAATTAAATAGAATCACTATCAGGACTGATAACCAGGAAACCTGGCCTTATTTAAAAAAAAAATAGTGTATAATTTTACTATAATTTCACTTACATCAAGCTGACTTTATAGCTGTTAGCCTATAACAGTACAGAACAGTATATGTTAGAAAAATAAGCTAACTACCACATGTACCTAATTTATAAAAATGATTAGAACTGTTATTCCTTTTAAGGCTTCATAAGATTTAGTTTTACAGTGAATATACTAGTTTACTTTAAAAATGCTCAAAGTGATGTCAGTTTGATTCCCCATTTTTGAAACAAGAAAGGTTAAATATCTTGCTAGAGGCTACACACACTAGTGTCCCTAATCCAATTTCATTTATTTTTCCTGAAATTTATATCAACATGATTTATCAAATATGCCTGTTTTAGCCCCAACCAACAGTTAGGATGAATCCACTCAATACAAATAGTAAATAATCTTTATTTTTTCCTTCATCAATTATCAGTTTGAGATATGTTTTACTTAACAATTTGTATTCTGCTTTATTTAAAAAAAAACTTTTTTCTGGAATAATTTTAGGTTTACATAAAAGTTACAAAGATAGTACAGAGAATTCTCATATATCCTTTACCCAATATCCCCCAGTGTTAACATCTTACATAACTATGGTACATTTGTCACAACCAAGAAATCAACACTGGAATAATACTATTAACAAAATTCCAGACTTTGTTTAGATTTCACCAATTTTTTTCCACTCATGTCCTTTTTCCAGTGTCAATCTGGAATATCACATTGTATTTAGTTATGTCTCCTTAGTCTTCTCTGTTCTGTAAAGCTTCTCAGACTTTCCTTGTTTTTTCAGGTGATAACATGATACTTTTTAGTACTGGTCAGGTATTTGTAGAATGCCCTTTATTACTTTTTATTTATTTATTTTTTTTGGTTAGACTTAACACATTCTATCAGAGAGTACATATCACCACACCTTATCATTGGTGAAGTTAACCTTGAACTTGGTTAAGGTGCTGTCTGCCAGACCTCTACACTGTAAAGTTACTGTTTTTCCCTCTTCATACTCTGTTCTTTAAAAGTCAGTCAGTCCAGGCCATATTCAAAAAGAGGGAAATTAAGTTTTACCTCCTGAAAGGGGTGATCTACATAGGTTATTTGGAATTTTTCTGTAAGGAAACTTTGCTCCTTTTCTGCCAAGTATTTATTTAGTCAATCACTTATTTATATCAACATGGATTCACAGATATTGACTTTATTTTTTAGATTATAATCCAGTACTCTCATACTTATTTTGTTGCTCAAACTGTCTCAGCTTTGACCACTGGGAGACATTTCAGGATAATAATACCCTGAAGGTGATCAACAATATTGTAATACCTATTATATAGTAGGTAGTTTTTGGAACATTTTAACATGATACCAAATGTAAAATGAATCTATATTCAATTTATATATGAAAAAAACCAACTGAAGACTGAGAAGATCAATTAAAAATCGCATGTAGTTATGCATTTCTTAAACCTCTATACTTCAAAAAGCAACCTGACATCACAGATTGAGAAAATTTAATTACATCTTCAACAGAATGCTATAGAATAACAGAATGTCGTTATAAGGAAAAAGCAAATAATAAACCAGTCAGAAGTGCTACAAAAGAAAACATTGACGAAAAAAATAGCTAGTTGTAAAGGTGTAAGAATTTTAATTGCTTGCATTTCCTAACTTCCATTCCTCAGCCTCCAGAAATCTAGCATTTGCCACTATACAAATAATGGCTCTCAGGCATAAGACAACCTAACTGCCAAAGCCAATTATCTACCCTCAGTACTTAACTAACCAATGTTACGTAACACTTGACACTCTTGACTATAAACTCACTTTAAAAATCCACCATATTCACCATAAATACTGTCATTCCTTCTCATAGCCTTAATAATCATGTATCTAAAATTATCTTTAGGTTTGACCTCTATTTTGATAAACCCACTGTATTCACCATAAATACCATTCACCATAAATACTGCCCTTCCTTCTCATAGCCTTAATAATCACATATCTATAATTATCTTCAGGTTGGACCACTCCTTTGCACTACAGATCCATCTGTCCTACAAAACAGGCTTGAAATCCAAATCTATTATCTATTTCCAACCTTATCCTTTTGCATACCCCACTTCACTTAATCGTATCATTGCTACCTTGGATCAGAACCTCCTATTTTGTGGGAGTAGTTTCCAAACTGATCTACCTGATCTCCCTGATCTCCCTTTTCTAATCCATCTATCAACACTGCTGTCAATGTAATCTCAACAAATTTTTTCCCATCTTAAAACCCTTAACTTCTCATTCCTTATAAACTCCACACTATTGGGAGTCTAATATAAATAAGGGCTTTATGATCCGCCTATCTTTCCAGTCCCATCTCTTGGGTCCCATATCAAACCATTAATCTTAACTAAGCACAGTAACACATCCCCAAGCTCTTGCAAAGCTGATTTCTATGTAAGAAACAGTTGTCACATCTTATTCTTTGCATGCTAAATTCAAAACTCCTTCCTCCTTCCCAAGCCCTTTCTAGTGAGTCTCTCACTTCTCTACTCCCCAAAATGCCTTGTGAATATGTCAATATTAAGAACTGTCACTATTTGTATACATGTCTAAACTATAAATTGACTTTAAGACAGAATTTATCTTTTTCTTTTTTTTTTTTTTTTCTGACACAGAGTCTTGCTCTGTCACCCAGGCTGGAGTGCAGTGGCGCGATCTTGGCTCACTACAACCTTTGCCTCCAGGGTTCAAGCTACTCTTGTGCCTCAGTCTCCTGAGTAACTAGGACTACAGACATGTGCCACCATGCCTGGCTAATTTTTGTATTTTTACTAGAGGCAGGGTTTCATCATGTTGGGCTAGGTTGATCTGGAACTCCTGACTTCAAATGACCCACCCACCTCGGCCTCCTAAAGTGCTGGAATTACAGCATGTTCCTTCACCTGGCACATAGTAGGCACAAAATAATTGTTTACTAAAAGACCAGCTACCATCATAAGAGAATACTTAAAAACAAAAATCAAATACATAAGATACTCCTAAACAAAACCAGTTCTGACTTTCAAAGGGATCAAAACAAAAGATATATGAGCCTGAACTAATATTTTTATCTAGTATTTTGCTTAACTAAAAATGTTTCCTCAATTGGTTTTTATTAAGACAGCTAAACCTATTTTCACATCTACCTGAAAAAAGTATATTAAATTTCTGTTAGAAAATCAAGTCACATGTCCATCTACTTATCAAGAGTAATTGTGAAGATGGAGAGATTCCAAGATAGAAATCAATTAAAAAAAGAATTTAGACTTACAATATAATAAAGAATATAGCTGGTCTTTGTCCCTGGTTCCTGGCACAGAGCTTTAAAAACCCTTGTAATGGGGTGGGCTTGGTGGCTCATGCCTGTAAACCCAGCACTTTGGGAGGCCAAGGCAGGAGATTATGAGGTCAGGAGTTCAAGACCAGCCTGATCAACATGGTGAAACCTCATCTCTACTAAAAATACAAAAATTAGCTAGGCATGTTGGCAGGTGCCTGTAATCCCAGCTACTCAGGAGGCTGAGGCAGGATAATTGTTTGAACCTCAGAGGCAGAGGTTGCAGTGAGCCAAGATCACGCCACTGCACTCCAGCCTGAGTGACAGAGCAAGACTGCATCTCAAAAAAAAAAACACAAAAACTGAAAAACAAAAACCCTTGTAATTACCTGAGTGGTAAGAATGTCTTTGTTATGACAGTGAGATGACTTCTGAGGTAACTTCAAAATGAGGGCTGGTAACCAGAAAGACCAAACCACATAACTAAAGATCTGAAACTTTGGGTCACCCCAACCTCCTGGGAGTGGAGGAGAACTAAAGATTAAGTTCGAAAACATGGTCAATGACTTCATCAATCATGACCACATAACAGAGCCCCAATAAAAATCTCTGGACACTGAGGTTAAGTGGAGCTTCTGGGTTGGTGAACACAGTGATGTGCTGGAAGGGTTATGTGCCCAGATTCTACAAGGAGGAGGGTATGGAAGTCTGTGGATCCTTCTTGCACCAAACACTGCTCTATCTATGTATCTCTTCAATTAGTTGTTCTTGATCTCTATCCTTTGTAACAAAACTGTACCCATACTATAGTGCTTTCACAAGTTCTGTGAGTCCTTTTAACAAGTTACCAAAATTGAGGAGGTTTTGGAAATGGCAAATTTTTAGCAGGCCAGGCAGAAGTATGGATGTCTTGGGAACACCAAAATTTGTGACTGGAATCTGAAGCGGAGGGTAGTCTCATGATGGACTTTGCTCTTAATGTGAGGTCTTCACTAGCTTCAGGTAGTCTGTATTCAGAACAGAACTAAATTGCACAACATCCAATTGGTGATAGAGAACTAGTGTCAGAACAGTGACTTCAGAGAGGTCTTAGAGGTTTCTGTAGTTATTTTATTAAGAAAAAAAAAGGCCAGGTGTGGTGGCTCACGCCTATAATCCCAGTGCTTTGGGAGGCTGAGGCAGGTGGTTCTCTTAAGGTCAGGAGTTTGAGACTAGTCTGGCCAATATAGTGAAACCCCGTCTCTACTAAAAATGCAAAAATTAGTCGGGTGTGGTGGTGCACTTTTGCAATCCCAGCTACTTGGGAGGCTGAGGCAGGACAACTGCTTGAACCTGGAAGGCAGGTTTTGCAGTGAGCCAAGATCACATCACTGAACTAGCCTGGGCAACAGAGCGAGACTCCATAGAAAGAAAGAAGAAAGAAAATGAAGGAAAGAATAAAGGGAAGGAGGAAGGGAAGTTCTTATTTAACACAGATACTTTTGCATATATTAGACTTCCCTCTATCTTTCTCATTCCCCAAGGACCATTAAACCAGGTTCATACCCATCATTTTCACCCCAACTCCTGTAATTGTTCTCTTGGGTAATTTCAATGTCCATGTAGTTGATACATTCAACAGCCAGGCGCAGTGGCTCATGCCTGTAATCCCAGCACTTTGGGAGACTGAGACAGGAGGATCATGAGGTTAGGAGTTAGAGAACAGCCTCACCGACATGGTGAAACCCCGTCTCTACTAAAAAAAAAAAATACCAAAAAAATTGGCCGGGTGTGTTGGTGCACGCCTGTAACCCCAGCTACTCAGGAGGCTGAGGCAAGAGAATCGTTTGAACCCAGGAGGCAGAGGTTGCAGTGAGCCAAGACTGCGCCACTGCACTCTAGCCTGAGCAACAGAGTGAGACTCCATCTCAAAAAAATAAATAAAAATTTTAAAAAGATAATACATTCAACAACCTGACCTGTCACCTCGTATCACCTTCACCTCAATTTCCTCATCCTTTATAAGCTCCTTCTCATAACTCTTAAATTAAAGATCTCTAATTCAAATGTTCCCTGTTTAAGTAGCTGAAGAGGGCCAGATATAACACACAACAGAAAACCGTGAGGACTGTGTCAAACAAAAAAATGCAAGCAGCAATGAAAAGGGGCATGCCAATACTGAGCCCCAGTCATTACTATTATCCAGGAAATGTGGACTAATTGTTGCCAGATGTTCTAATATTTCTGAGAGCAGAATTCCACATTTTATGTGAAATTTCTAGATCTTTTAGCTTGAGCAATTTTTTAAAAAGTGTAGAGATCATCACAAAGAATCAATGTGGGCCAAAAGCTGACAGTTTTTAACCACTACTTTACTGCAGTTCCTCACAGCTACCCAAGGCTGTTTGTTTTTCACTCCATATTCTCTCCCAAGGAAAATTTATAAAACTTTATAGTATGTTTCGTATCATATGTGTTTCTGTGGAGTTAAATAGCTCCTGTATCATTGATGAATACAAGAATGATACCAGAATATGGAAACTCTATTGGTTAATACATGACTTTTAAAGCAAATAAATATTCTGCAGGACAAACTAGCAGCTGAAGAAGAGTAAACTAACACAAACTAAATGAAGAAAGGCATAAGCAATGTAGTTCTGTTAAAAATGTACTTTCACCCACATTCTTCCTCTTGGCTCAGAAAAGACTGGCAACAGACTTTTCTGCAGGTGTTTTTATTGTGTGGCTTCTCTCAATGTTTGTACAAAAGAAACAAGCACAATAAACTAGAACCACCTATCTCTGGCATTGCTACACTTATCTACCAATGACATCCTTCTCTGCCTATAGCTGAGCAGCTTCAACCCTTCTTTATATCACCTTCTATCAAGCTATCTTCACCTTTTCCTGGAACACTAACGCCTTTATTTATTGTAATATTCTATTTTTTTCTTTTTTTTTTTTTGAGACAGAGTATGACTCTGCCAGCCCAGGCTGGAGTAAAGCGGCAGGATCACGGCTCACCGTAGCCTTGAAATCCTAGGCTCAAGCATGGGGCAACATGGCAAAACCCCATCTCTACAAAATACAAAGAAATTAGCCGAGGGTTGATGGCTTGCACCTATAGTCCCAGCTACTCAGGAGGCTGAGGCTGGAAAACAGCTTGAGCCCAGGAAGCAGAGGTTATAGTGAGCCAAGATCATGCCACTGTACTCCAGCCTGGGTGACAGAGTGAGAACCTATCTTGAAAAGAAAATACAACAGCACAGAAATAAAATGAAACGAAACTTGTGTTCTCCTTTAAATCTACTCCTCCTATAATCTTCTATCTCTCAGTGCATGTTATCTTCAATCTCCTATATGTTCATACATAAGGCTGCCACTAACCTAATCTAAGCACCACTATGTTATCTAAATTACTGCAGTTGCCTACTAACCAGTTTCCTTCAAATTATTTTTATCCTCTCCATCCAGTGTTCATGCAGGAGCTAAAATGATCATTTAAAAATGCAAACCTAAAATCAATACCCCTTTGTCTTTTGCTCTTAATATAAAATCCAAAATTCTTAACACATTGTTTGGCTTCTTCTTTTGTCACATTTCTCACTACTTTCTCTTTTGTATTTCCTCTCCCACCACAATGAGGCTTTTTCCAGTTTATCTAATATCTAAACTCCTTCCCAACTGAGAATCTTAAAACATGTTCTTTAATGTGGCTTTTTTTTTTTTTTTTTGGAGAGTCTCACTCCGTTGCAGTGGTGTTATCTGAGCTCACTGCAACCTCCGCCTCCCAGGTTCAAGTGATTCTCCTGCCTCAGCCTCTCTTTTTTCTTTTTTTAAATATATATACATATATTTTTTAAAGATGGGGTTTCACCATGATGGCTAGGCTGGTCTTGAACTCCTGACCTCAGGTGATCCACCCACCTCAGCCTCCCAAAGTGCTAGGATTATAGGCGTGAGCCACCGCGCCCAGCCGCTCAAGTAGCTGGGACTATAAACGTGCACCACCACACCCAGCCGATTTTTGTATTTTTAATGGAGATGGGGTTTCACTGTGTTGGCCAGGTTGGCCTCCAACTCCTGACCTCAAGGGATCAGGTCACCTCGGCCTCCCAAAGTGCTGAGATTACAGGCGTGAGCCACCACACCTGGCCTTCACTGTGGCTTTTCATCCCTTGAGTCTCAGTTTTTTATCCTCAGCCATAACTAGTAACTATTTAATTAGATCTCCCTCTGCCAGGCTTTAATCTCTGTCATAACCCTCTATTATATTTTTATAGCATTTTTCTCAATCATACCATTATTTATTTGCTTATCACTCTATGATTTGTCTTCCTTTACTAAGCTGAAAATCATGAGGTCAGTTATCAGGTGTTTCCCATATTACATGCCAGTGACTAGAATAGTCCTCGATGTTTTAGGAATTCAGTAAATAAACAAGTAAATGAATGAACAATGAATGAGTGAGTCTGTTTACCCAGTTAAATGTTGCACATCTACCAGGTCTCAGTTTAGGGTCACTTTCTCAGGAAAGACTTCTCTGGGTTAGTCTCCCCATTTCATGCTATACTCTCTCTCTTTTACAGTCCGTATCACAATTTTAACAACATTTAATGTGATTTTTTTTTTTTAAGAGACGAGTTTCACCATGTTGGCCAGGCTGGTCTTGAACTCCTGATCTCAGGTGATCCGCCCGCCTCGGCCTCCCAAAGTGCTGGGATTACAGGTGTGAGCCACTGCGCCCGGCCTATGTGATTTTTTTATTATCTACCTCCTCTACTATTATTTCCATGACTCAGTGAACCTGTGTGCCTTATTCTCTATTATGTAAGGGTCCAAAAAGTAGAATGCCTGGTAAATACCTGATATTCAACAACTATTACTCATTAAATAAGCTATTTGTTGACTGAACCTAAGCATAAGACTTTCTCTCTCTCTTCATTGTTAAAATCTGGCTAGGCAACTCATGCCTGTAATCCCAGCACTTTGGGAGGCCAAGAAGGGCAGATCACAAGGTCAGGAGTTCAAGACCGTCCTGGCTAACATGGTGAAACACTGTCTCTACTAAAAATATAAAAAGTTAGCTGAGTGTAGGTGCCACACGCCTGTAGTTCCAGCTACTCAGGAGGCTGAGGCAGGATAATCGCTTGAACCAGGGAGGGGGAGGTTGCAGTGAGCCAAAATCACGCCATTGTACTCCAGCCTGGGTGACAGAGTGAGACTCAGTCTCGAAAATCAATCAATCAATAAATATTGTTAAAAGCTAAGAAACACTCAAATTCTCCACTAAGTTTTTATTTTTCAAAAGTTCATGAATAATAAAAATCAGGAACAAAAACTCTTTGTATTTGAGAGATTTATCTTTTCCCTAATGCACAAATTTTTAATCTTTTAGGGGAATAAAAATAGTAACTAACATTAGCAAGCTTACTATATGACTACTTTTCATAATACCCCTACCAATCGAATTATATAGGAGGGGGTACTGAGGTATACAGAATTTACTTGGAAAATCTGATAAAATTTTTCTAGATTATTTCTAAAAAAATACACAAACATATATACCCATAATTTTATTTACAACATCAGGGGGTTTATGGACTTCCTAGAGTTATTTTACAAACTCTTAGGCTTAAGATCTCTCACAAGAACTTCTAATATTTTATTCGAATGGCAAATGCTTACTCTTTGTTTTCTAGCTTCTCAACTCTTAAAAGATGTACAATTGAGATAGAAAAAGATGTACAAGTTTTTCTAGATGTACAAATGCATCATCTAGGTTTCTTTTTTATATCAAATTGAAGCAGTTTTTATGAAGACATCAAAAAGTACTCTACAAAATGAAGTCTGTCTCAATGAATACTCAGTTAAATTTTACAATGCTGAAAATGTCCAATGTTTGAATTTTTATTATTAGACAGTACTAGTAACATATTCTTCCTGTAACAAAGAAGCATTTGTAACCACTGGATTAATATACATGAAAAATCCTTCCAGCATTACCTTTTACCTCTTCCAGACCAAAAAAAAAAAAAAAAAAATCCTGCATACTACTAACAGATCTATGAGTCATTTCTCCTTATAAAAACTGCGTAATTGAGCCTTGTGCAGTGGCTCACGCCTGTAATCCTAGCACTTTGGCGGGCCAAGGTGGGTGGATCACCTGAGGTCAGGAGTTCAAGACCAGCCTGGCCATTAGGGTGAAACCCCATCTTTAAAAATAAAAAATCAAAAAAAAAAAAAAAAAGTTAGCTGGGTGTGGTGGCACGCGCCTGTAGTCCCAGCTACTCAGGAGGCTGAGGCAGGAGACTAGCTTGAACCCAGGAGGTGAAGGTTGCAGTGAGCTGAGATGGTGCCATTGCACTCCAGACTCTGACAAAGCGAGACTCTGGCTCAATTTAAAAAATAAAAAAATACGTAATAGCTTGCCTACATAAAAAAAAAAAAAAAAAAAAAGTAGTTAAGGTATAACCTTAAGACTTAAGGAAAAAAAAAAAAAAAAACAATAGTGGTTTCAC
>CAUYLG010078296.1:0-28655 GCA_963573385.1 Cacajao melanocephalus | reverse complement strand
GTTGTTTGTATTTAGGGATATAACTTCTTCTGAACCTTTTGCATTGCATTTTTGTTTGTATGTTTTTATTTTATTTTATTTTGAGACAGAGTTTGACTTTGTTGCCTAGGCTGGAGTGCAGTGGCATGGTCTCAGCTCACTTTAATCTCTGCCTCCCAAGTTCAAGCTATTCTCCTGCTGAAGTCTCCTGAGTAGCTGGAATTATAAGCATGTACCAGCATGCCCAGCTAATTTTTGTATTTTTAGTAGATATGAGGTTTTGCCATGTTGGCCAGACTGGTCTCGAACCCCTGACCTCACGTGATTTGTCCACCTCCGCCTCCCAAAGTGCTAGGATTACAAGCATGAACCACTACACCTAACCCTTTTAATTTCTTTCAAGAAATTTCTCTTGAATTCATGACTGGGCTAGCTGTTTGGTGTAGGAAGTCTAGCTTTCAGCCTATCTTAGCTTTCAATAAGCTTTCCTCATTAAGCTTAATCATTTTCAGCTTTTACTTGAACACTTCAAGGCCATTGAAGGACTATTGGCCTAATTTTAACATCGTTGTGTCTCATGGAATAGGGTGGCCCCAAAACAGGGAGAGAGATGAGTGAATGGCTGATTGGTGGAACAGTCAGAATACACACATTTATCGATTGAGGTCACAGTCTTCCATGGGCATGGTTTGTGGTACCACAGCACAATTACAATAGTAATACTAAAAATCATTGATTAAAGAAAACTGTAAAATATATAATAATTATGAAAATATTTGAAATCTGGGGAGAATTGCCAAAATACGACACAGAGACAGAGTGAGCACATGCTATTAGAAAAATGGTGCCAACAGCCTTGCTTGCAGAAGGTTGCCCCAAATATTCAACTTGTAAAAAATAATGCAATAAAGCACAATAAAATAAGGGTGTACTTATAAACTGTGCACTATAGTGCAATATGTAATTTTTTTGCCTTACTAGATTATTGCATTTTAGAGTTATTATTTTATTATTAGGTCTGACACAAGGTCACACATATAAAACATTCAAGAAATGCTTGTGTAAATACACTAATAAGTAAACAAATGTTTGAGTTACACTTGCATGACATGCAAAAAAGCATTCTCCATGGCTACTGGGAGCCATTAGTTTTGCATGGTCAAATAGAGGCAGTATATAGAGATATTTCTTGTTGTGCCAAGTTTCTAATGTTCAAAGCTTAAGATAAATATTTTTCCTCCATCATTACTGAACAACAAGACTGACTGAGTGGAAAAATTACAGTAATCAGTTACTCTACATGTCGAGTCTTGTCCTTAGACAAGACAAGCAATGGTTAAGTGCTCCTACAAAATGTGCTTCAAAAATGAGTTCACCAAATCACTGATTCACAAAGACATTACAGGAATCCCACCTACCAAATTAGGTTTCTGAAAAACACTCAATAATCTTTAAAAAGTAGACGTACTTGGCCAGGTGCGGTGGCTCACTGCAATCCCAACACTTTGGAAGGGCGAGAAGGGCAAATCACCAGGGTCAGGAGTTCGAGACCAGCCTGGCCAATTTGGTGACACCCCATCTCTACTAAAAATACAAATATTATTTTTAGTAGATACAAATAATTTTTTTAGTAATTTGTATTTTTAGTAATAATAACTGTATTTTTATAAATAGTAATAATAATTGGTATTTTATATACAAATTATTTTTATAAATAGTAATAATAATCTGTATTTTTAGTAATACAAATATTAGCTGGGCGTGGTGGCCTGTGCCTGTCATCCCAGCTACTCACGAGGCTGAGGCAGGAGAATTGGTTGAACCAGGGAGGTGGAGGTTGCAGTGAGCCAAGATGACAACACTGCACTTTAGCCTGGGTGACAGAGCGAGGCTCTGTCTCAAAAAAAAAATAGCATAAGTACTTGGCTTACAAAATATATATGAGATTTACTACCTTCCTGCTTGCTAAATAGGTAGCATTAATAAAACAAACTATCGGTATTTTAGTACGTCTCAACCACGGCAATACTGATATTTCTGGCTGGATAATTATTTGCTGTTGGGGCTGTCCTGTGCATTGTAGAATGGCTAGGAACATTTCTAGCCTCCAACTGGAGCACCCCTACTCCGGTTGTGACAAAGAAAAATGTTTCTAGACATTGCCAAATGTCCCTTGAGGAGAGAAATCTGAAGCTTTCAGGCAGCAGAGTTATCAGTGTGCTAAACCCAATTCCCGGAGTTTCTGATTCAGTAGGTCAGAGAGGAGCCCAATTGTTTTCATTTCTAACAAACTCTGATTTGGTATTGATGATGAGGCTGCTGGTCAGTGTTCTTACTTAGAGAGTCACCACTCTAAACAACAATGTGCTGTTGCAAAGAAAGTGTTTAAACCCAAAGAAAGATTTAGAGATGTTTTGGCAAGGTCATTTATGTTTGTTTTTGTTGGATTAGTTTTTTACAAAATAGCAATAACATTAAAACAAAATCTCACTGTCAGTCAGTCTTTCAAATTAAACAACTGACAGCAATATGTTTCACCAGATCATGCTACCTTTCTTGCTACCTTTCTTGCATGTAATATCATGAAGTGAATAAATGTAAACTAAACAACATTACACTTCACCCTTTCTAAAGACAAGTCAAATAAAATTGTGATTCTGCTACAGCCATTCAACAATTGTAACTGTAGTTCTCAATTAAGATTAAACATTTGGAGTCCAGTCACTCTGACAAATTTCAAAAAACAAAAAAAGACTGAACATAAGCTAATATATACCATGGCTTTCAAGTGAGCATTGAGCAATAATACAAATGTGTTATTTTCCCAATATGAGCTTATTCTGATCATAAGTGAAACCATAGCTTATGCTGTTTAAGCAAAGCACAATCCTTACTGAATGTAATTTATTTTACAAGTGAAAAGTAAAAGAGAAACAACACTGGGACAATTTAGGCTAATTGAAAGTATAGAGAATGTTTCTAGGAGAAAGTTTCAGCTAATTGCATGACTACTACGATTTTCTTCATCTGTCTTTGTAGTCTCAAGTTAAAATTTAGAATAGAGTCAGTGCTACATTTGCAAAAGGAAAGAAAGTTAAACAAATTATACTTGATTTCTAGCTAATTATATCAGATGACGAATATTCAGAATATTTGACATATTTTTATATTTGATATTTATCATCTTTAGCCTAAAGATAAGAAATACATATTTAACTAAGCATTGTATTTCTCATCAAAATTATATAGTAATATATATGTGTGTATATATATGCTAAACTTAAAAAGTAAATGGGATAATTTGATTTTTCCTTTAATTATTGATATTTTTCTTTTTTTTGGAAATCCAATTCAATATATTCCATGTATAAAATTACAAATCAATGTTTTATTACTCCACATAAGTGTGTTAATATGTTTTACAAATATAAAAATGTTTCTCGGCTTCATGTCCTCTAAGAAGAAAAAAAAAGTTTCCATCATCAAACAAATTTGGAAAACATCGTGTTAGATTACAAACAAACCAATTTTGCTGAAGTCATGCCTTAGAATTTTAATATGTTAAATCGTTTTGTAGATCTCTTTTGCCAGTATAGGTTACATTATCGGTACTTACGTCTTACGTGACCACAGGTATTTTTCTGTAAGACCATTTCCTGGGACCAATAGTCTTCAGGATAATCACTGAGAAAGACTGCTTTATAACATTTAAGTTATGTCATATCCATAACCACCTTTCAGTCAAGATAAGAGCTACTATATCTATACTGTAATAGATATAAGAACATTAAAGATCAAAACTTCATAGGACTTGTACTAAAGCCACCAGCTAAACACTTGTGGCATCAAAACTAGAATTTAAGCTCCTGAGCCCAGTCCAAGTTTTCTTACTCTGCTTTGATGGCTAGTAAGCTTACCCTTCCAGGCCAACTGGTATTCTTAGAGCATAATCCCTTGATGCACATGTGAACTAGATGCTACATACAAAATAACAATTGAGGGCATAAATACGGTCTGATTAAAATAAAGCTACTGTGTACTTGGGAGATGAAAGATCTAATGAGTGCTAAGGAGGGCTAGTGAGGACATATTACTTGATAGAAATATATGTTTACTGAGGGATGAAAGAACTGGTACAATTTGACTTGATTAATAACTATTGGGCAACATACATGCTATGGATTTTACCAAGAAATAAAAGATACACTTTTGTCATGAAAAAAGTGCTAAAAGGCACCTTTTATTGAGACGGGGTCTCGTTCTGTTGCCCAGGCTCAAGTGGTGCAGTGGTATGATCACAGCTCACTACAGCCTCAACCTCCCAGCCCAAAGTGAAGCAATCCTCTCATCTCAGCCTTTCTGAGTAACTGGGACCACCAGCGTTTGCCACCATGCCTGGCTAATTTTTATTTTTATTTCTTGAGATAGAGTCTCCCTATGTTGCCCAGGCTGGTTTTAAACTACTGGGCTCAAGTAATCCTCCCACCTTGTCATCAAATGCTGGAATATAGATGTGAGCTGCCACACCTGGCCTCTATTTTTCTTTTTTTTAATTTAGGGAACAAAACCATCTTTATATTGATTAGTATGAGATAACGTTATACACTTATTTCATATTGTCATTTTGAGGTGAAGTATATTTTTTTAATAAAATAACTCATAAAATTGCATGGATAAATTGGAGCTCTTTTCTTATTTTATAGCTTAATCTGTTTCACTGTTATCTCTCTGAATACATTGTAAGCACTTTGTTGGCATATACCATCTTTCTTTCATTTGCAATTTGTTGAATGAAGATTGTATGACTAACCAAAAGGTGGGGATTCAGTGAGAGAGATATGAGTATGGTTGGTGAACTGAATTTATATCTTCCTAGCGGACACTCTGAACCAACAGAAAGCATCATTGATAAAATGCCTTTTCCAATCTGCTATTCATGAAGTTGATATTTATTAATAGTGTCCTCAAAGTGGCAGGCAAGTACTAAGTCCTTGTTCCTATAGTAGTTGTTTTCTAGGGAGACATATTTTGAGAAAGCAATCAAGCTAATACCTTTGTAAAGGTTCGTTACAGAAAGAAACTAAAACAAGGTCAATGTGATTAGAGTTGGAGAGCAAAGGGGAGAAGTGGGGCACATAAAATTAAATAGGGGCTGGGATACCTGGGGTTATCTGCAGGGATGTTGGTATTTTATCTTAAGAGCTTTGGAAAGCCATAGAAGGCTTTTAATGAAAGAAGGTCCACAAGGAGATGTGGGTTTTGAAACCCATTCAGGTTGCAATGCCAAGGAGGAATTAGATGTGTCAGAGTCTTTGCTGGGGGACCAGTTGGAGATCTGTCCTATTAGAGTTGAGTGGTAACTATGGGGATGAGACAAAATAATAAGATTAGTGGAATAAAATTAACACGACACAGCTGCAGTGCAATGTGATCAATGTGGAAGAGATGTCAAGGACACTAGTCTTTCCACTCCCATAAAGTATTGTTCTTATCTATAACGTTATTTCTTAAGGGACAAATAATTTCTGTACTCATGTAATTCTGTTTTATAATTTTCTGATGACTAAGGTCTTAAGACTTAATGACGAAAATCTAGGATTTTGAAATGTGAAGGATACTTCAGTTAGAGAAGCCACATAACAAATGCCTACTGGTATGGCTAAAAAAGTCAGTTATAGTATTTGAAGCTCCTGGGTTTTAAACATACATGTTAGGTGATGTTATCCCAAGAAAAATCTAGACACTCTATGAGGAAATTGTTCTAGTCTGCGTAGCCTACTCTGGCTTTCCATTGGCAGCCATACTCTGCCCCATAAGTGAAACGGTATTTTCTGAACAATAAAGGTGAGTTTATGAAATCACTGGAGTTAAACTAATGGAAAGCATTGAATTGATCAGCAGGAAACTCAGAAAAGGTTAAAATAGACTCCATTTTATGTTACTGTACAGTAGTGAGTAATGTTAATTGAATTCCCCTTGTGAGATTCTAAGAGATTTTTCCACACGATCCTGTGCTGTATAAAAAGGAAACAATGGCTTGTGGTAAAGTTAATTCAAGCTGAGATACATTAACTGCACCACATTATCGGCTGCTAAGAGTGCTATTAACACACATCACCCACTGTGCATATTTGTGAATTAGGAGGTTTCCTTGTTAATGGAAATGAGACACTTTACTTGAAAATGCCAAGCACTGTGCATGTTGATATCGTTTTAGAAAACACCAAAAGAGAAGAATATTTTATTCCATATATAATGTGGCTCCTCTCACTTTTGACACAGCATTATTTTTATTTTTATTTTTTTCTTTTTGGGCTGTTCATTGTTGCTGTTTTTTGTTTTTCTTTTTTTCTTTTCTTTTTTTTTTGTGATGGTTGGGGGTCACTTGGAACAGAGTCATACCATGAAAACACTTGCTTTCAATTATATTAACAAATTTTGAATTTTCTAAAATAACAACTATTTATTACAAAACAGAAATATGCCAGCTAATGAATCAGGAATTTCAAGTTCAAATTCTGGCTCTGTCTCTGCCTGTGTATGCATGCCTGTGATGGTGAGAAAGAGAAGAGAAGCGTTATTTGTGGATATTGTCAGAAAGTAGGCTTAATGCTTTTCTCATGTTCTTTCTTTTGACTTAATTAATTTTTAACCTTGTAATTTATATACTGTTTTTCTCTTCTCTTGAGGACTGAGGTATTTGTAGCTCAGCAAAAAACTGTCCTATAACTGATCAATAAAATATGACAGATGAATTCAGTGTCTTCTGCAATATCAAAAACACATACAAAAATACATTTTCCCTTTTATTCACACAGAAACACAGACACTTATGCCATACTCAAAAAGTTAAAGAAAACAAAACTACTGGATAACTTCATATTTTTATTATTATTTATTATAGCAATCACATGTGGAAAAGTATTTTAGTATTGTTGTTTAACCCTCTACTTAAAAACTCAGCCTATGCATCAACGTATTCTTACAGATATTTCTTACACTTGATCAAACATCAAAGAACATGGCACTTAAAGGCAAAGCAATAACTCACAACTATGCTACTGACATTTTCACACTATGTTTACTGCATTCCAAAAGTGGAACCAGGATATGAATAGAAAGGTAATTCTTCACCAATTACATGGAAACAAATGACAGTACAATTACATGATTAAAAATGAATTTTATTTATGCTTTCCCATGCATGAACTCTACATATTTCCTCCTTGGTTTGTAAATAGGCTCTAAAGTACTCTTCCGAATGTGTAATAACTTTCATTGGTGAATTTCTCAAAAAATTGCAATTATGTGTGGAAAAAATTAGCTTCCAAAACTCTAAGCTAGAAATGGAGGGGAAACAACATAAGAGAAATTCAGAAAACATGTTTTCAATTGGCCAAACTCTGTAAATGTCTATGTCATTTACCTAGATTTATGAAGCCGTGGGTACAATAAGAATATCCGTATCATTCATTATTGAGTTAAAAAATGATAAAGTAGATCCTGAATCATAAATATACCACAAAGAACACTTTGCATTATTATTAGTTAAAAATTTAGAGCATGTTTAAATACAAAAACCTTATTTTCTGTTGTTTGCATGTAATTTTCCCTTTAAAAATTCCTCTTTTTGTGATAAAGAGAAACTAACATAAACTCTTCTGATAGATATCGTGTGGGAGAAATAGTAATAATAAGAGTTAGTAAAATGGAAAAATAGTTCATAAGATATAGATAACATTATCTAAACCAAACTTTAAAACAGACTATAGAAAGTTCTGAACATTCCATAGCATTCCATTCACTCCTTCTGCATGTCGTTTTGCCATTTGTTCCAGAGCAGGTAGCTGCTCATGACAACCTGTTTTCTTTCTGCCTGGGCACACAAGTAAAGAAAATATTTTAGTAAATAAAATGTGAGCAGAGACATATGTGCCCTTTCCAGGCTGGTTCTTCATCATTCATACCTCTTATCAAAGCAAATAAAATCATTCAAAGAAGATGGGAGCTCCCATTCAAAGAAGATGGAGCTCCCATCATCTTTGAATGATTTTATTTGCTTCTCTCCTTTTATCCTTTTTTTCTATCTGGATGCCAAAGCTTCGGGATTATAAACCATGTGTTGAAGAAAGAGGACCTTCTCTCAATGTGGGTCTCTAAATAAAAATGTAAATTAGAATCACACATCAGCCAATCTAGAATTATCTTGGCTTAATTATATAAGAAGTAGCTACTTTTTATGCTTAGTCCATAAGAGTTTTGGAGTTTCATTTTCAAGTACTTCATCTATGCCAATTAATAATTAACATACTTCACTCTTGAATAAAATCTACTAAATACATATAGAAAACATATTCTAACATCAGAACGTCATAAGAAAACAATAAATAAACCATTAGACATATACATACAAAATGAATGACATTTTTGTCAATAGAATTAGAAAACAGGCAATCTCTGGACATTATGTATTTCTTTGAGCATCTACCAGATGACTAAACCTAAAAGTACTATCGGGAGACTGTCAGACTGTTCAAAAAATAGAGGCTGTGTAGCTGTTCATAAGTTACCTAGTGAGCAAGTTAATTTAATAAGCAATGCTACACTCATACAGATTATTCTCACTTACACAGATGGAAGAGCAAATGATCCTGAAGCCACCCAAACGAAGAAAACTTTAAGAACTAGGTATTTGGCTTACTCTGTTTGATTCAAGAGAAAATAACACAGCGACAAATGTTTTTCTTCTTATTTTAGACCATGTTTTGTCTCTTTCACTGCTTATTAGCACTACCACCAAAATTGGTTAATGAAGGGAATCTGAAATTCAGCACTCAGCAGTATTGATCTATGGAATTGGTATTATTCGCCTCACCTCTACTACCTTGCCTGTATGGCCACTCAACGTCAGTCATGTTTCAACTACATCACTCTAGGGCATGGGCTCTAATTTGAAAAATGGAACAACCATTGGCAGCAGCAGACACTAGGCTGCATTTATTGAGTGCTGGCAACGGAAAGAAGCCCGAAGATGGCATTTTCAAGCCAACGTTCAATCTATTTGTTGCTATAAAGAAAACATCTCCAGCATTAAGAAATCTGTATTGCAAAAAGCTGAAAAACATTCATTAGCAAAAATCGATGCTTTGCTTTTCTTCCAAACAAGATTGTTTGCTTTTGTAAAGTGCTGAAATTCTTCACTGTTTTCCAAAATGTATGTTTATATGTTGGTAAATACAATGTTTTGTGAATGGTTTGCTTTATTATTTTAATTATTGTTTGCTAAGAGTCTCACAGATCTCAAACAAAAATCTTAAATTTTCATTATAACTAATCAGTTTTACAGACTGGTATTAGAATATACTGTTTTTGTGAATCAAAGGCTTATAGTGTTGCTGTGTAGTCTTTTTTTCAGTAACTATGTGCTAGCACAGCTCTATATATCATTTGCTAGTTTAACATCTATGTTGAACATCTATATTATGCAAGACACTCTGTTAAGTGCTGGAAATACAAAGAAAAAATAACACAAACTGGTTCCTATTACAAAAATAAACAACACAAACATAAAAGTGCTGATGTTGGACAGTGTTGTTTGGGAGAAGACCTTTTACATAAAATCCAATCCCAAGATTAAAAAGAAGGATACCATATTATAATTTGTTATATGTTTAATATATGTCCCAGAGGCCCACTCGCTTTCTGAGTGTACTATCTGGATCCAGAAAGAGAATATCTAAAGGAGTAGAAGATCAGTAATATTAAGAAAATATGTTCAATTGTGTTATGTAAAATTTTAGTCATGTGTAAAATTGTTTTTAATTTGTTAGATGGATAAACAATTAAACTCATTACTAAATATATAACCAAAGGAAAATAAATCATTCTACCAAAAAGACACATGCACAGATACATTCACTGCAACATTACTCACAACAGCAAAGACATGGAATTAACAAAGCTGCACATCTATGGTGGATTGGATAAAAAAATATGGTAGCTATACGTCATGGAATACTATGCAGCAATAAAAAAGAACAAAATCATGTCTTTGGCAACATGGATGAAGCTAGTGGACATTATTCTAAGCAAATTCACACAGGAATGGAATCCAAATACTGCATGTTCTCACTTATAACTAGGAGCTAAGCACTGGGTACATATGGATATAAAAATAAGAACAATAGATACTGGGAAAAACTAAAGGGAACAGAAAGAGAGGGAGGCCAAGGGCTGAAAAAGATCCAATATGCATATGAATATGCTTGCTACCTGGATGATGGGATCATTTGTTTTGCAAACCTGAGTGTCACGCAACATACTTGTGTAACAAACCTGCACATGTACTCCCTGAATCTGAAATAAAATTTAAAATTATAAAGAATTAATTAGGATTTAGTTCAATGTCATTTATTCTGTCATATTTCCATACTTGTTTATTTGGTTTTTGACTTGTGATTGGTAATCTAAGTCCAAGGTGTACTTTAAATGCCCTGAATACTCAAAAATAAATTTGTCTGAGACAAATTAAAGATGAGTCTGCAAATGTGTTCTTATGGTTTTCTTAGCTTACATCAAAGACATTTGCCATATCATTTATAAGTTACATATAGGCATTATAAATAATCACATCTTTATAAAAGCTATTTTTATTATTAAATGAAAATCAATAAAATATCTTAGAAATAAAAAACTTTTAGATAATTAAAGTAATGTGCTTATGTGAAGGATAAATAATGGATACTTATGAGACTTAGAGCAGGCCTTGGTTTCATTCTTGGATTCTGATTCCAGCTCCATCACTATTACTTTTTAGTTCTTTTAGGCAACTCAGTAAGACATTTAAAACTATTCACATTGGTAAAAGAGGGAGTTGGATTTGATTCTTTGACTCTTTTTAACAATAAAAGTCTGTTATTCCAAAATGAATTTCCATGGTACTCATGCCAATTTAAATTCAGATCTCTTTTCTGGGTCTAGTGTATCAGATATGACTTGTCTTTTGCAGCCATCATGACAGGGTTTTGGATTAAAGATATGACCAGGATTCTATATTCTCAGAAATTGGAATACATATTCTTGTTCTCTTTGCATATTAAAGCATATTTGCCTATAAAACACTATTTCCAGCATTTTTCATTGGATAGTTCTAGAATGTAGGTAAGGATTATTCCTCTTCTCCAGAGAGTTAATTGTGGTATTGCATCCTTTAGTTGCCACGTCAAGTTTGATGTTAACACAATACTAGAAAGTTCGATATGACAGATGTAGGTTTAAATACACTTTTACTGCTTACTATCTGTCTACTTAAACCAATTTGAGGTCTGATCACTGGAAATGAATCTTACGTAGTTGTAAAAATTAAAAATGCATAATATGCAAAATATCAGATATGTAAGTATAAATGTTAGTGTGCTCATTCTTATCGCATGTTAATCTTCTTTCTTTATTTTGCTTTCTCACCCTAACCCCTTCCCAACCCTCCCAAAAAAACAAAAACAAATAGTCCCTTCTCATGCTGCTAATAATGACATAACTGAGACTGGATAATTTATAAATAAAAAGTTTAATGGACTCACTGTTTCACATGCCTGGGGAGGCCTCATGATCATGGTGGAAGGCAAAGGGGGAGCAAAGGCACATCTTCCCTGGAAGCAGGCAAGAGAGCCTGTGCAGGGGAACTGCCCTTTATACAACTGTCAGATCTCACAAGACTCATTCACTATCACAAAAACATCATGGGAAAACCCACTTCTATGATTCAACTGCCTCCCACCGGGTCCCTCCTTCGACACAGGGGGATTATGGGAGCTACAATTCAAGATGAAATTTAGGTGGGATCACAGCCAAACCCTATCAGTAGGCTATGAAATACAAACATTAAATGTTACTGTGTGTTAAGTAGAGTTATGATAATCCAATCTCTCATCAATCCTCCCTTCTGAACTAAATGTCTAGAGGAGCTTATACTCTAAAATAATTGTCAATTAATGAATAAAATTCCAGCTAATAATGGATAGTTTTTAAATACCCCAGGAGGCTAAACAAATTTTCGATTTAATCTTCTCTCAGTCTATGATTGCCTAATACATCTTACATTTTTACCACTTTACAAATATCCGGTGGGCATGGAAGGGGCTGCAAAGGACATAGAAAGGATCAACCAGTTTTGTTTTAATGATTTAACCCAGTAAGAAAACATCTCCAGTGACTGTTCCATTCTCTGGCCCTTTACATGAGCCACAAGGGCCCTGAATAGGAGTTAAGAAGAAAAAGAAAAAGAATTGTTTCTCTATCCCTTCAAAAGCTACAATTTAGAGAGACAGAAAAATTATCCACTCCCTCTATGTATTTGCTCACAATTTGGAATAATTTGACACTGAAAACTATACTCTGTATTCCAGGAGCCAAAACATCCAAGTACATTATCATTACATGAAAATTTTCTTTCAAAGAGATTCTTTAAGAGGATCTGATAGTAGAAATTTAAATTCTATAACTTGTGAAGCTAAAATGAAGCAGGACTGACGCAGAAAATTTTGTAATGCACAATCAGTTGGAAAGAAGCACTCAGGCCCACTGAGAAAGAGAAACTATCCTCCCACCCTACATCAACTCTACCCCTACATGGATGGTCATGTACTGCCTTGATTTATATATATATATATATATATATATAAAAATATATATATATTTAAATTGTATTTTAGGTTCTGGGGTACATGTGCAGCTCATGCAGGACTGTTGCATAGATACATACATGGCAATGTGGTTAGCTGCTTCCATCACCCTGTCACCTATATCTGGCATTTATCCCCATGTTATTCCTCCCCAATCTCCCCACCTCCTGCTGTCCTTCCCCTAGCCCCCCTCAACAGATCCCAGTATGTGATGCTCCCCTCCCTGTGTCCATGTGTTCTCATTGTTCAACACCCACCTATGAGTGAGAACATGAGGGGTTTGATTTTCTATTCTTGTGTCAGTTTGCTGACAATGATGGTTTCCAGATTCGTCCATGTCCCTGCAAAGGACAGGAACTCATTGTTTTTTAATGGCTGCATAGTATTCCATGGTGTATATGTGCCACATTTTCCTTGTCCAGTCTATCATCCATAAGCATTTGGGTTGATTCCACATCTTTGCTATTGCAAAGAGTGGCTCAATGAACATACATGTGCATGTGTCTTTATAACAGGATGATTCATAATCCTTTGGGTATACACTCAGTAATGGGATTGCTGGATCAAATGGAACTTCTATTTCTAGGTCCTTGAGGAATTGCCACACTGTCTTCCACAATGGTTGAACTAATTTACACTCCCACCAACAGTGTAAAAGTGTTCCTATTTCTCCATATCCTCTCCAGCATCTGTTGTCTCCAAATTTTTTAATGATCGCCATTCTAACTGACGTGAGATGGTATCTCAATGTAGTTTTGATTTGCATTTCTCTAACGACCAGTGATGATGAGCATTTTTTTCATATGTTTGTTGGCCTCATGTATGTCTTCTTTTGTAAAGTGTCTGTTCATATCCTTCACCCACTTTTCAATGGGATTGTTTGTTTTTTTCTTGTAAATCTGTTTTAGTTCTTTGTAAATTCTGGATATCAGCCCTTTGTCAGATGGGTAAACTGCAAAAATTTTTTCCCATTCTGTTGGTTGCCAATTCACTCTAATGACTGTTTATTTTGCTGTGCAGAAGCTGTGGAGTTTGATTAGTTCCCATTTGCCTATTTTGGCAGAGTTTTTAGCATGAAGGACTATTGAATTTTATGAAAGGTCTTTTCTGCATCTATTGAGATAATCATGTGGGTTTTGCCATTGGTTCTCTTTATGTGGTGGATTGCATTCATTGATTTGTGTATGTTGAACCAGTCTTGCATCCCAGGGATGAAGCTGACTTGATCATGGTGGATAAGCCTTTTCATGTGCTGCTGGATTTGGTTTGCCAGTATTTTACTGAGGATTTTTGCATCGATGTTCATCAGGGATATTGGCCTGAAATTTTCTTTTATTGTTGTGTCTCTGCCAAGTTTTGATATCAGGATAATGCTGGCCTCATAAAATGAGTATGAGAAATTCCTCTTTTTCTATTGTTTGGAGTAGTTTCAGAAGAAACTGTACCAGCTCCTTTTTGTACCTTTGGTAGAATTTGGCTCTGAATCTGTCTGGTCCTGGGCTTTTTTCGGTTGGTAGGCTATTAATTACTACTTCAATTTGCTATTGTTCTATTCAGGGATACAACTTCTTTCTGGTTTAGTCTTGGGAGGGCGTATGTGTCCAGGAATTTATCCATTTTCTCTAGATTTTCTAGTTTGTGTAGAGGTGTTTATAGTATTCTCTGATGGTAGTTTGTATTTCTGTGGAATCAGTGGTGATATTCTCTTTATTATTTTTTATTGTGTCTATTTGATTCTTCTCTCTTTTCTTCTGTATTATTCTGGCTAGTGGTCTGTTTTGTTAATCTTTTCAAAAAAAGCGGCTCCTGGATTCATTGATTTTTTTTGAAGGGTTTTTCACGACTCTATCTCCTTCAGTTCTGCTTTGATCTAAGTTATTTCTTGCCTTCTGCTAACTTTTGAATTTGTTTGCCCTTGTTTCTCTAGTTCTTTTAATTGTGATGTTAGGGGTCCAATTTAGATCTTTCCCACTTTCTCCTGTGGATATTTAGTGCTATAAATTTTCCTCTAAACACTGTTCTAGCTATGTCCCAGAGATTCTGCTATGTTGTTTTTGTTCTCATGGATTTCAAAGAATTTATTTATTTCTGCCTTAATTTCGTTATTTACCCAGTAGTCATTCAGGTGCAGGTTGTTCAGTTTCCATGTAGTTGTGCAGTTTTGAATGAGTTTCTTAATCCTGAGTTCTAATTTGATTGCACTGTGGTCTCAGAGACTGTTTGTCATTATTTCCATTCTTTTCCATTTGCTGAGGAGTGTTTTACTTCCAATTATTTGGTCAGTTTTAGAGTAAGTGTGATGTGGTGCTGAGAAGAATGTATATTCTATCAATTTGGGGTGGAGAGTTCTGTAGATGTCTATTAGTTCCACTTGCTTCAAAGCTGAGTTCAAGTCCTGAATATCCTTGTTAATTTTCTGTCTCACTGATCTTGACAGTGGGTATTAGTCTTCTACTATTATTGTGTGGAAGTCTAAGTCTCTTTGTAGGTCTATAAGGACTTGCTTTATGAATCTGGATGCTCCTGTATTGGGTGCATATATATTTAGGATACTTAGCTTTTTTCTTTTTCTTTTTTTTTTTGAGACAAGTGTCACTCTGCTGCCCAGGCTGGAGTGCAGTGGCTCAATCTCAGCTCACTGCCTCCCAGGTTCAAGTAATTCTCCTGCCTCAGCCTCCCGAGTAGCTGGGACTACAGGCACATGCCACCATGCCTGGCTAATTTTTATGTTTTTAGTAGAGATGGAGTTTCACCATGTTGAACAGGCTGATCTTCAACTCCCGGCCTCAGGTAATCCACCTGCCTCGGCCTCTCAAAGTGTTGGGATTACAGGTGTGAGCCACTGCACCCAGCTTGTTAGCAATTTTTGTTGCATTGATCCCTTTACCATTATGTACTGTCCTTCCTTGTCTTTTTTGATCTTGGTTGGTTTAAAGTGTGTTTTATCAGAGACTAGGATTGCAACCCATGTGCTTTTTCTTTTCTCTCCATTTGCTTGGTAAATCTTCCTCCATCCCTTTATTTTGAGCCTATATGTGTCTTTACATGTGAGATGGGTCTCCTGAATACAGCACACCAATGGGTCTTGACTCTTTATCCAATTTTCCAGTCTGTGCTTTTTAATTGGGGCATTTACATTTACATTTACATTTAAGGTTAATATTGTTATGTGTGAATTTGATCTTGTCATTATGATGCTAGCTGGTTATTTTGCCTGTTAGTTGATGCAGTTTCTTCATAGTGTCCGTGGTCTTTACATTGGTTTGCTTTTTCAGTGGCTGATACTGGTTTTTCCTTTCCATTTTCAGTGCTCCTTTCAGGAGTTCTTGTAAGGTGTACTTGGTGGTGACAATATCCCTCAGCATTTGCTTGTCTGTAGGTGATATTTTCTCCTTCACTTATGAGGCTTAGTTTGGCTAGATATGAAATTTTGGGTTGAAATTTATTTTCTTTAAAAATGTTGAATATTGGCCCCCACTCTCTTCTGCCTTGTAGGTTTTCTGCAGAGAGATCTGCTGTGAGTCTGATGGGCTTCCCTTTGTGGGTAACCCTACCTTTCTCTCTGGCTACCCTTAACATTTTTTTTTTTTTTTGAGACAGAGTCTCGCTCCGTCACCAGGTGCCAGGCTGGAGTGCAGTGGTACGATCTCGGCTCACTACAACCTCCGCCTCCCAGGTTCAGGCAATTCTTCTGTCTCAGCCTCCCAACTAGCTGTGACTACAGGTGCGCACCACCACGCCCAGCTAATTTTTTTGTATTTTTAGTAGAGGCGGGGTTTCACCATGTTGGCCAGGATGGTCTCGATCTCTTGACCTCGTGATCTGCCCGCCTTGGCCTCCCAGAGTGCTGGGATTACAGGCGTGAGCCACCGCACCCGGCCGTTAACATTTTTTCCTGCATTTCAGCCTTGGTGAATTTGTTGATTATGTGTTTTGGGGTTCTTCTTCTCAAGGAGTGTCTTTGTGGTGTTCTCTGTATTTCCTGAATTTGAATATTGGCCTGTCTTGCTAGGTTGGGGAAGTTCTCCTGGATAATATCCTAAAATGTGTTTTCCAACTTGGTTCCATTCTCCCTGTCACATTCAGGGACACCAATCAAACACAGATGTGGTCTTTTCACATAGTCCCATATTTCTTAGAGGCTTTGTTCATTCCTTTTCATTCATTTTTCTCTAATCTTGTCTTCACAGTTTATTTTATTAAGTTGATCTTCAATCTCTGATATTCTTTCTTGTGCTTGATTGATTCAACTATTGATACTTTTATATGCTTTATGAAGTTCTTGTGTTTTTCAGCTCCATAGAGCATTTATGTTCATCTCTAAACTGGTTATTCTAGTTAGCATTTCCTCTAACCTTTTATCAAGGTTCTTAGTTTCCTTGCATTGGGTTAGAACATGTTTCTTTAGCTCAGAAGTTAGTTATTGCCCACCTTTTGAAGCCTACTTCTGCCAATTCATCAAACTCATTCTCTGTCCAGTTTTGTTCCCTTGCTGGCAAGAAGTTGTGATCCTTTGGAGGAGAAAAGGCATTCTGGTTTTTGGAATTTTCAGCATTTTTGTGCTGGATTCTCCTCATCTTCGTGGATTTATCTACCTTAAGTGTTTGCTTTTGGTGACCTTTGGTTGGAGTTTTTGCATGGTCATCCTTTTTGTTCATGTTGATACTATTGCTTTCTGTTTATTTTCCTTCTAACAGTCAGGCCCCTCTGCTGCAGGTCTGCTGGAGTTTGATGGGGGTCCACTCCAGACCCTGTTTGCTTGGGTATCACCAGTGAAGCTGCAGAACAGCAAAGATTGCTGCCTGTTCCTTCTTTTTGAAGCTTTGTCCCAGAGCGGCACCTGCCAGATGCCAGCCAGAGCTCTCCTGTATGAGGTGTGGTATCTGTTGACCCCTGCTGGGAGGTGTCAGGGACCCACTTGAGGAGGCAGTCTGTCTCTTAGCAGAGCTTGAGTGCTGCTTTGGGAGTTCCAACGCTCCTTCAGAGCTGGTAGGCAGGAACATTTAAGTCTGCAGAAACTGTGCCCACAACTGCCCTTTCCCCCACATGCTCTGTCCCAGGGAGATGGGAGTTTTATCTATAAGCCCCTGACTGGGACTGCTACCTTTTTTTCAGAGATGCCCTCTCCTGAGAAGTGGAATCTAGAGAGACAGTCTGGCTACAGTGGCCTTGAGGTAATGTGGTGGGCTCTTCCTAGTTAGAACTTCCTTTGTTTCTACTGTGAGGGGAAAACCACCTACTCAAGCTTCAGTAATGGCAGGCACCTCTCCCCTCAGCAAGCTTGAGCATCCCAGATGGACTTCATACTGCTGTGCTGGCAGCGAGAATTTCAAGCCAATGGATCTTAGCTTGCTTGGCTGGGTGTGGGTGAGATCTGCTGAGCAAGACCACTTGGCTCCCTGGCTTCAGCCCTCTTTCCAGGGGAGTGAACAATGGCTCTATCTCACTGGTGTTCCAGGTGCCACTGAGGTACAAAAAAAAAAAAATAACTCCTGCAGCTAGCTCAGTGTCCCCCAAAACAGCTGCCCAGTTTTGTGCTTGAAACCCAGGGCTCTTGTGGTGTAGGCACCCATGGGAATCTCCTGGTCTATGGGTTGTGAAGACCATGGGAAAAGTGTAGTATCTGGGCTGGATAGCACCATTTCTCATGGCACGGTCCCTCATGGCTTCCCTTGGCGAGGGGAGGGAGTCCCCTGACCCCTTGCACTTCCTGGGTGAGGAGATGCCCCACCTTGCTTCTGCTCACCCTCTGTGGGCTACACCTACTGTCTATCCGGTCGAATGAGATAAACCACGTGTCTCAGTTGGAAATGCAGAAATCACCTGCCTTCTGTGATGGTCTCACTGGGACCTGCAGACTGGAGGTGTCCTTATTTAGCCATCTTGCCCAGGAATGGTTATTGATGTTAAAAATCTTTTCATATGCTTTTTGGTCATTTGTACATCTTTTTGGAGAAACATCTATTCAAGTTCTTTGCTCATTTTTTAGTGTAGTTGGGTTTTTGTTATGGAGTTATAGGAGTTCTTTATATATTCTGGATATGAATCTCTTACAAGAATACAAATTTGCAATTATTTTTTCCCATTTTATAAGTTGCCTTTTCACTACATTGATTGTGCCCTTTGATGCTCTGAAGTTTTAAGTTTTGATGTGGTTACATTTTTCTTCACTAGCTTTTGGCTTATGTTCCCTTTGAGAAATCAATACAATAAATAGACCATCTACCCCTGCAAAAAATAAAACAGACACATTCAAACAAAATCTCACATGCTAGCTCATGAGGTTTTCTGATTATTTGGCATCTACTTGGGGGGCTGTAGGGAAGTTTTTGTTGTTTGGTGAGTTTACAATGACTTGGCTGTAGTTAGGCACAGATGCTGGGTGCTGGAGAGATGGCTATATTCTGCTGTGCTCTGAATACAGCCCTGCTTGATTCCAGACCCTGGCCTTGTATTTCCTATAGTGGAGAAAAGGTAGGTGTGGAGTTCTTGTTATGACAGGAATTGAACTAGAATGGCAGAAAGGAAGATGTAGATGTGTGTAGGTGGCGACTGAGTATATGCGCAAGTGTGGAGTGGGGGGTGTTAGGGGAGTGAAGGTAGGCAGGAGTGGTGCTGCCTGTTAGGAAAGTGGCTGTTCCAAAGGAGAAGTATTAAGGTCAAGGTCAATCCAGAATAATGGAAAACCATTGTGAGCACTTAAAACAGGGGGAATTTGATTCAGGGAATTGATTTCACAAAAGATGGAAAAGTCTGAAAAATCAACCAGGGAATGGATTGCCAAGCCAGAGTTATGTCTAAAGCAGAAGAGTAGAGGGGAAAGAGTCCAAAATAGATAGGAAAGGGGAGAAACATACTGGCTTCTCCTTCCTCCAGACAGTGTCTTCTATTGGCCAACCCAGCCAGAAGCCAACTGACCTGGGAAGCAGGGAAACAGAATAGAGTGGGGAAAGGGCAGGGAATCAATCTAAAGCAAACAGAACCAGGATGGTAAGGTGTACTTGGTGCTGCTGTGCTTTGGGCTACCAACAATCCTCTTCTGCTTTATTTGGAGGATTCCGCCTCGTTTTGTGCATGCCATCTTCTGGCCTTGGCAGTATCTCTTGAAATCTGCTGACTAAGTTTTATTACTTAGGCTGCTATCAGTTGGAAGGGATATGACTGTCATCTTTAGGTTCCACCAAGGCTGTGAAAATTTGGAACTAGGGTAGATGGTGCAGCTGGAAGATTAAGGAGGGGTAAGCATCGCAGTGGCCAAACTTATGACCTTGGTTGAACAATGCAAGTAAGTGATTTATGGGAATAAGTCTGGCCAGTTGATTTGGGAAGGTTAAGAACAGGCTGTCTTTCATAATGCACCCGAGGAGGCCAAAGTGGGAAATATTAAAACTAGTAATTTTGAAATGACACCTTCCTCTTTTGCACACAATGAAAACAAAGGCTTATTTTTCACTTTACTTTTTTGTGTATATATTTTCTTACATATAGCCCTTAAGTGGAGTGAGCCACAATGACTTACAAAAAACACTTCAAAAATAAAAGTACTTTAGTACATTTTAGAGAATGGAGAGAAGTGATAAGAGGGGAAGTAGAAGAGAAAGAGAACTACCAAGAAAAGGAGCAAAGAGCAAAGAAAGACAGCAATGTAAAAGTTGGTTTTTTTTGTTTTTTGTTTGTTTGTTTGTTTTAAGGAAAGAGGTAATGGGAGAGTCAAAGTATTAAATGGAAGATAAATAATGGAGAAAAATGAGAGAGTTAAGAGAAAGGAGGAGATGGGTTGAAGAGAAGCAGAGGCATTTTGAAGGAAGCTTTAGTAGTGGTTAACTATCAGGTACATTAAACAAGGCATTTAAAGTTTTGATCCTATGGATATTCAACTTTCACAACTCTAGTTCTCTTCTGTAATCTGTGAGCCACTTGCTTCTTAGATTCAGCCAGGATGAAGTGGTATAGTTGTAGGGGCTGTTGAAATATTGAGTTAGCAGATGGTGTCAGCTCAGAGGTACACCTGCCCACCCAGCCTTCTTTGCTCCTGGTGTCTCAGCCCCTTTTCAGGAACCAAACTCCTCACTGTCAATGACCAAAGGGTTCATCCCTGGACCAGCAGAGAGTCTTCAGATCCCTGCTTCAGGAATCCATGCTGATTGGTTGGCAAACATTTTGAATGTCACTCCTGTGTTAATGAGGTTGTCATTACACCCAGCACTGAAGGATTATTCTCTGGGTTTCAGCTGTACTGATAAAAATTTTATCATCTGGTAGGCTGGAAGAAATGAGAACAAGGATTAGATGTGGTTTGAAGGCTGGCATTCCTGACTCTAGCTTAAATGAAAGAGAAAAACTAAGTCAATGATGTAGATATTTCCCAGATATCAGCATAACTTTGGGATTAGATTGCTATGCTTTTCTAGGGCACCCTGCCTAGTAAGGAGCTAATGTGGAGAATAATACTTCAGTTGAGCATAGAACTTTGGCAGTATTATATCTAAATAACACCTTAACCCCATCTTATCTGATGATTTGATCTCTTTAAAAGATTCAAGCTATTGATCAAACCTCTTAAACAGAAATTTGCTCATCAGAGTTCCAAATCTGAGATAAGCATACTTTAAGAGTTAGATCACAGGTTGGCTGTATGCTTCGAAAACTGATACCAAATTCAGATATTGCTTAGTGTGGAAGGTGGGGCTGGGGGGAGGTTTGGCTACCAGTTACCTTTTCCCTCTGCTGCTAGCTGTGTATTGTGAGTAAAAACTTAACAGTTATTAGTATTTCATAGACTCAAACCCCAGCAATTTCATATAGTCACACCTCCCTAGTACTAGGATGTTTGGGATCTTAAATTTACACTCTGTTTTTTATTTATGTGTTTTTTCCCCCGGAAGTTATTACTCTTTTTACATGATGCCCCCAATTCACTTTAAATATAAGAGTTTAGTCGCTAGTTTTGCTAAGTTATTTTCTCCTTTCTCTGAGAAGCACCTGGGGTTATTTGTTTACTTACTGTCTCCTTTTTCTTCAATGAAATCTTTTTTCCCTAGTCAAGTAGTTCTGTTTTCTGTCCATGCTGTGATAATGGGAGAGAAATCTTGAATTATGCCCCCTTGAACAGAAGTGATTTACCTTCTGGGATGTGAGCTAAAGTTGGACTTTTCCCCACAGCATGAGAGCACAAGCCTTAGGACAGCTTTCTCTGGGTGTTCAACAGCTTTTCTGGGGAGTGCTGGCAGCAGCACCAACAGCAGTAGTTTGAGGCTATTTCTCACCCAGTGTTGAGTGGGTTACATTAGCACCAATAAAAAGGAAATTCCAAGAGCACAACTTGATCACAGTGCACCATTTCTTTGTTATTTACTTGAGGGCCTTCTCTCTCAATCCTATTGGCCAATCTTCATGAACATTTGCCCAGCCTTCCCTTAGAGAATGAGCTGACTGAAAAGTCACCTTGTTCTGTTCTCCTCGAAGGGGATTTTTGGGAAGATAAAAATGAAGGACGCTAAACTACAAACTTAGCCTCTCTACAACCTGGGCCTGACACCTGCCTCGTGCACTGTTCTTTCTGGCAGGAAATCGGGAAGGCTCTGGTAGCCTGAAAACGACAAGACACCGAGAGGCACTGGGAGATCTCACTGTGGAAGTGCCTCTGACTGAGTGTTTAGCTGTGCAGGTCACAGATTAGCAGGTTGCAGTGGTTTCTAGGGGGCCTGGGCTTTCTGCAGAGGAGGCCGTGCTGAGAGAACAGCTGAAGTTTGCCCCCAAGATCAGAGAGCAAGCTTGTTTAGGTTAAGGCTTCAAAGTACCAGCTTTTATTACATTTTAATGATCAGAGTCATATTTTATTCATAGGGCTCAAGCTGAGCACCCTGGAGTTAGTAAAGCACAAGGTTTCTATTTCACACTCAGGCCAGTCTTCGAAAAAGTTTAAAATAGAAGAAAGCTTGAGGATTGAGCCTCATTATTAAAAAATGAACATGAAGGATTTGCTGAACACTGTGAACACTGATGAAATATCTAGGGTAACAGGCTTATTATGTAGCTTTCCATGGTTTGTTGAAGATGCAAATAAGTCTCATCTTGTTTGCTAGAGAACTAACCTCTCATTAACTTGTATTTTCAGACCTTCACAATACACCTTTAACAGAAATACAACTCTCCCTGGAATTCCTCTCCAGCTAGAAAAATTTGAGAACATTCTCTGTGTTTTCTCTTTTGCTTTCTGAAAAAAAGAAAAAAGAGAAGCATTGGGTGAGCTCCATTTCTACATATAATGTGGAGAAGATTGAGTGAGGTTCTAATTCATTTTGTAGGGAAGAATGAAGAAGAATTTAATTTCCTTTTTACCCTGCTGCTAGATGCGAGTAATGATAGAGGGTGGTTAACTTTTATGTTGCTGGCGCATTTTCACATGAAAGTCATTTTCAAAGAAACCCCGAGTAAGTCTAGTAATTGAGAGAGAGAGTTGTTTAGGGAACTTTCAAAGTGACCTCTGTATTTTGGGGAATATTAGGATGACACCAATGGTGGGTGAGACTCAGAGATATAATTAGAATCAGTTGTGAAAGATGAATCAGTAAATCCACCTTGAACCCTCTGACCAAAAGATAAAGCCCTAAGTGTGGTCAATGTTGACTTTTCTCTTTCTTTTTCACTTTTTGTAGCTGTATTTGGAGATCAAAGGACACCTCTAGAGGTTAAACATGATAACAGTTGTTCAACATCAATTCAGCATCATCAGTTTTCCATGATCTGTCTTAACTCAGGGTCATATGTCTATACATTTGGCAGGTTCCCTACAATTATGGAATGAATATATAAATGAGTAAAGAGAAGGGAACATGAGCAAAATACTTCCTAATAGCAGATAGTCCAAAAGCCATTTTCTTGGACGTTGTAAAACATTACATGGTTTTCTTTTTTTCAGCTGTAGATTTACTTCCTTAATTATATTTTGTTTTGGTTAATACTAAAATTCATGTTTTTATTTTTGTACTTTCACACTAATTATGTGAATTTACAAACCTAGAGGGTGTCGAATAGCAAGAAGACATCATGAGTAGACTAAAAATGTCCCAGTAATAATGCTTAAGGGGGGTAATCCAGTTAATTTTTCTAAATGACAACAGTATGTTATTTATGTGTTTTACCAAGCCCTGATCCCCCTAAAAATTGGGACTTCAACAGTAAGAGCTATTTCATATGCATATTATCAATACTTTGCATAAAAAAGAGATACATTTAATATAAATGTTTTCAAACCATTTTTTGTAGACTTCTTGATTCTTGAAACACTGCAGTTTTTTTTTAAATTATACTTTAAGTTCTGGGGTACATGTACAGATTGTACAGGTTTGTTACGTAGGTATACACGTGCCATGGTGGTTTGCTGCATCTCTCCCTGCCACCTCCCCGTCATTTACATTAGGTATTTCTCCTAATGTTAATCCCTCCGCTATCTCCCTATTCCCTGCTATTCTTCCTCTACCTCCCCACCCCACAACAGGCCCCGGTGTGTGCTGTTCCCCTCCCTGTGTCCATGTGTTCTCATTGTTCAACACTCTCTTATGAGTAAACCAAACATGCGGTGTTTGGTTTACTGTTCTTGTGTCAGTTTGCTAAGAATGATGGTTTCCAGCTTCATCCATTTCCCTGCAAAGGACATGAACTCATCCTTTTTTATGGCTGCATAGTATCCCATGGTATATATGGAAACACTGCAGTTTTATAGATTCATTTATTTAGATGCCAATAGGTCCCATTCTTAAGTTTGAGGCTTTTTAAAAATTATTTTTATGGGTATATAATAGGTATATATATATTTTGTGGGTATGTGAGACATTTTGATACAGGCATACAGTGTGTAATAATCACATCAAGGTAAACGGGGTATTCGTCATGCAAGCATTCATCATTTCTTTGTGTTATGAACATTCCAGTTGTACTCCAAGTTTCAGTTTTCTTATTTGTGAAATGGAAATACTACAGAGTTTGTTGTGAGGATTAAAAGAGATAATCTACACAAGATATTTAGATACTTGTGGGCTCGCTGTAAATGGTAAACACTATTCGGTATCTTCATGATTACTATTGCTACATGCTCTGCATTGTAAATTAGCATCGACTTTTTTCTTATAAAACTGTTAGTGGCTGGGATATCTTAATGTTAAGCACACAGGCTAGTGGTTCAAAACTTTTCACCACTAAAGAGCTCTCCATATCTCATAACACATTAAATGAACTCCTTTTATTAATTTTGAAACATTAATCAAAGATGTTTAACTGCTAATTGGAGCTTCTGATTGATGTGACATAGTATTATAACAGATTAATATACTTCCTGCTATTTGGCAAGCAACTACATACTTTCTATTACGCTTTAAACACTTCGACTTATAGCTCAAAGACCCTAATTGTTACTACTATAGATATAACCATATTTAAAGACCCTGATTTATCTGTTATTTTGCATTTCTCTAGGGTGTAACATTGAACCAAGAAGGGTATATAGCAATAAGTAGTTCAACAACTTTAACAGATGGGGACACTGAGGCCCAAAATGAGATCATGTGGTTAGAGGCAGAGTCAAGACTAGAATGAGCTCTCCTGATCCCAAGTACTGGACTTTTCCCAAGATGCCACATGAATGTCTACATAAAGGCAACCTAAATCATCCTGTGATATCTTAGCCATGTTTTTTCTATTCACAAGGTAGAGAATTAAGGTTCTTTTTCCATAACAAGGATAAGATTCTTTTTCTATAACAAGCCAATAGTTGAGTAGTTTCTGTGTTATCAGACAATATGCTAAGTGCTTTATAAGCATGATTTCATTAAATATTCATAATAAATTTAGAAGGTGGTTAATAATATCCCTGTATTACAGTTGGGAAGGTAAAGCTCAGGGAGATTAAGAGCTCAGATTACAAATTGTGAGCCAGGATTCAAAATGAAGTAGCTATGACTTTAGAATAGTGTAGGCCCTGCTGTTTGACTACTCCACTGAACTGCCTTCACACACTTATCCTCACACCAAAGACATCAAAGACAATGTTTGGTGTCTATGCCTGTTTGTCCTAGTGAGTTTGGGCAGCTATCACAAATTATCATAGATTGGGTGACTTAAACAGCAGACATTCATTTCTCATCATTCTGAAGGCTGGGAGTCTGAGATCAGGGTGCCAGCATAGCCAGGTTCTGGTGAGGGCTTGCTCCCTAGCTTGCAAATGGCCATCTTCTTGTGTACTTACAGAGTGGAAAGAAGACCAGAGAGCTCTCTGACATCCCTTTTAAAAGGATGCAAATTCCATCATGAAGGCTCCATCCTCATGACTTAATTACCTCCCAAGGGCCCTTACTCCTAAGACCATAACATTGGGGGTTAGGATTTCAACATAAAAATTGTGTGTAACCACATTCAGTCCATAGCACTGTTTATTTCAAGGAACGTAGGCCAATTGCATAAATGAGGACAAAGCTATGGATTCTAGGCTGTAAACACTAAGGAACTTTCATCTACTCCATGTTCATAGTCTGCATTCTTAGCCTAAGCTACTTGTCTTATAAGTGTAGTCTTGGGTTAATGGAAACCCAGTGAAAATATTACTTCATCAATAAAAATCCTTCTCTTCTGCTATTCTTTTAACTGGCAAATTTATCCATTCAGGAGCCATGAAGGGGGCTGGGAAAAGCATAACATTACCCAGATGGTAATCATAAATTCCACGTCCATGTACCTCTTTAGGAGAGTCTCTCTAATACTTACTCTTGGCAAACATATTTCCTTCATGAATTGCCTTTGCATTTTCTTTGTCCATTTTTCACTTGGGTGATTTTTATATTGAATTTTTAAACATACTAAACTCATTAATCCTTAGGGTACAATAAATGTATAGCTATTTTTCTATCTGTTGATTGCCTTATAATTTTATTCATTCTACACAGATAAAATCGTTACAGTTTTATGTTGTAAATCAATTATCTTTTTCTTTATCTCTGCCTTGAGTATGATAGAAAGTACACCTCTATCCCAAGAATATGTTAATAGTTACTTATATTTTTCTGTTATTTTTATGGTGTTATTTTGGTACATTTAAAACTTTAATCAACTTGGAATTAATTTTGTTATAAATAGTAACATGTCCTTATTTATCCTAAATTATTAGTCTTTTAACCTTGCCTATGTAGTAAATAATCCACCCCTTTTTCATTTATTTAAAATATTTAAAATTCTTATATATGCATTTTCTTCAATTTCTATGCTGTATTAATGAACACATTTCTGCATCAGTATTATACTAGTTTCAATTATTGTTGAATATGCACTTAAGTTACAATGCTTGACTGGATTTCTAGTTTTCTGGCCCTTAGCAAATTATAGGAAGTAACCTCAAGGCTCTTAGAAGCATGAATAAACCAAGAAATGATTGTGTGGAATATTAAACAGCCTTAGAAAAAAACAAGGAAATCCTCTCATTTGTGATAACGTAGATGTACATAGAAGACGTTATGCCAAGTGAAACAAGCCTGACACAGAAAGACAGATGCCTCAAGATCTCACTTATGTGTGGAATTTAAAAATGTCAAACTCATAGAAGTAAGAGAGTAGAATGGTGGTTACCAGGGTCTTGGGGTGAAAGGAATAGGGAGGTATTGGTCAAAGAGGACAAAGTTTCAGTTATGCAGATGATTAAGTTGTGGAGAGCCGATGTACAGCATGGTGATTATAGTTAACAATACTGTACCATATGCTTGAAATTTGCTAAGAGGGTAGATCTTAAATGTTCTCTACACACACACAAAAGGTAACTATGTGAAGTGATGATACGTTAATTAGCTTGATTGTGGTAATCATGTCAAAATGTATACATCTATTAAAACATCATGTTGTACATTCTAAATATATACAATTTTTATTTCCCAATTATGTCTTGATGAAGCTGGAAAAATAGAAATAATTGTGATCAGCCTGACTACAAGGTGAGAGAGAGAAGACACTAAAAAATAGTCTTAGAAACTCAATACAAGTTATTTGGGATTACTTAATGTAAGTCAAACTTCTTTAAAGATCTCAAAAACCTCTGAGACTTTCACTAAATGATTGATACTCATAAAGAATTAAGTCTATAAAAAAATCAGCATTCTCACACATTCTTAGAATCGGAGCCTGTCTCTCAGACTGAATGGAGTTATTATGAAAAATGGAGAAAACCCAGACCCTGTTCTACCAGCTGGATGTTGTGTAGTAAATTTCAGCCCTTATTTGTGATCTGTTCAAAATATAGACGATCTAAAAAGGAGTACAAATTTAAAATGGCTCACAAAATAACTAAGCCAATTACTTAGCAAGAGTGTATTCTTCTCTTTGGAAAACAGCTTGTGGAACATGCAAATTTTGTAAGCTTGCTCTGCATCATGTGTAACAACCTAAATCAAGTTATTTTTAACCTTAGGTACAACTGGGAAAGGTAAAATCCTGGAAGAAATAACTTGGCTCTGACAAATCTATAAACATTAATTCTGCCTTTTCTATAAATTCTTCCCTCTCATCTCCCAATATCTCAAGATCTAAGAACAGGTAACAGCACCTAAGAGGGCTTAGGAGTTTTACACTCTGCTTGTGAGTTCTCTTGATTGCTTTGAGGAGAATCTCGTGATAGCATGGGAGAACAGGGAGGTAAACTGCTTATGTGGAAGACAGGGAGGTAAACTGCTTATGTGGAAGACAGGGAGGCCAACTTTGGCTAGCTGTACAGAGTAGATTTATTTTAAAATCAAATAGAGACAATTCGATTTTCTCTTTTCCTATCTCTATTTGCAGACAATATGATTGTATATTTAGAAGACCCCATCATCTCAGCCCCAAATCTCTTTAAGCTGATAAGCAACTTTAGCAAAGTATTGGGATACAAAATCAGTGTGCAAAAATCTCAAGCATTCCTATGCACCAATAACAGACAGAGAGCCAAATCATGAGTGAACTCCCATTCACAATTGCTACAAA
>CAUYLG010078294.1:0-10759 GCA_963573385.1 Cacajao melanocephalus | reverse complement strand
GAGTGACCCACTCCCCATCAAACCATACGGTAACCGGACAGCTAATTTCTGGTCTGCATTAACAGCCCTGCCGGTGCCCTGACTGTGCTGAGACGTGGGTGTATTTTCCTGGCCTCATTCAGAACCTTACCCTCTGACTTCTCCAGAAGCAGCTCTTGTAAACTCTTAGGGAAACTGAAGCCAGACTCAGTGTGACTGAGAAATTCTCTTCAGCCTATCCTCTACTGGGGCTCTTCAACTAATTGTATCAATACTACCTTTTCTCATAACCAGCTAGGTGCGTGCTTGCTATTCAGTTTTCAAAACAAAACAATACCTTGTTCAGTGATACATACATGGGAGGTGAAGTTTTCTCAAAAGCAGACCAGGCATGGTGGCTCACACTTGTAATGCCAGCACTTTAGGAGGCCGAGGCGGGTGGATCACCTGAGGTCAGGAGTTCAAGACTAGCCTGGCTAACATGGTGAAACCCTGTCTCTACTAAAAATACAGAAATTAGCCACACGTGGTGGTGTGTGCCTGTAATGTCAGCTACTTGGGAGGCTGAGGCAGGAGAATCACTTGAATCCAGGAAGTGGAGGTTGCTGTGAGCTGAGATCGAGCCACTGCACTCCAGCCTGGGCAACAAGGATGAAACTCCGTCTCAAAAAAAAAAAAATTTTTTTTTCACAAAAATCGAGGAAATGAGAACATAACAGTCAAGGTAGTGGTTTCTTCTGGGCAAGGGAAGGAGGTGAGGGATCCAGAGGAGGCTTCTCAGACACTATAATGTTCTAGTTCTCAAGCCAGCTGGTGGGTAGATGGGTGTTTTCTTACATGTCTTTAAACTGTACGTGGAAGTTTTCAAAACCTTTCTCTATGTTGAATACATTTAAAAGTTTGAAAAGAACACAAAGGGATTTCAAACCTAATTACATTTGCTCTTATCAGAACACATAGAATCAAAGAGAATGACAATAATCACATTGGAATATCTGCCTATGATGGGGTGGGTGTTGGAAACGGGAGTGAGGAATGAAGATATAGTGGAATAAATAAGTGAATAAGTAAATAAAAAGAAATGCATTTTATTGGTCAAAGATAATAATGTAACATGACCAGTGGAGTATAGCTTCCTCCACCTTCTGCACCTGAGATTCAAAGGAAAAATAAATATTGAACGTGATCAAGAAACCTGATTCTACTAAATGTGATTGATCCAAAACCAACAGGTACAAACTTAAATCACCTGAGCACCCAAAAGATTATTATAACCACCTAAGTCATTGCCACAGTAAGTTTTCTGAGGTGAAGGATTTTGAAGGCTCCTTCAAAAGTTGGTCATTTCTCCACAGTTTTTTTGGGATTGCTTCCCAACATTCCCGAAGGATTTCAAATGTGGCCCTTGGCTCATTAGCCCACTTAACAGTAAAACTCAAAAGCCAGTGGAGAAAGCGGGGGACTGAACTCATGTCCCTACAAGAGCAAAAGACCAAACCTTCATACCTTAGAAGTACAGTCCCATGTTGAACCATGTCTTGGAAATTGCCTCTGTAGCTTCAACACGAACCAAAACCTAGGTGTTGGAAAAATGTGTGCTTGATTTAATTTCAGCCATCCTGAGACTAGAAAAAAATCATGGGGGTTATATTGAGTCTGCCCTTGGCCAAAGTAAGTCACATGTGCCTTGGTCACCCCTAGCCACACTCTCTCTCCTTTTATCACCCAATCCTAGTGTCCCTATCTCCACTGATGGGCAAATGGATATTTCCCCTCAACACTGAGACCGCCTATTCTACCTTGTCTCTGCACTCAGGTTGCCTTACCAGATCTGCTGTGGGCTGCAGTTATAGTTGAGATCATGTCAATTAGCTCTTACGAAATGAAGCTAATTTCACCATAGGATGCTTCATTGAGGTATGTGCCTTCCTACCTAACCTTGTATGTCTATGGACATATCGGGTAGACATATTTCTTGCAAACTAAACATAGTAATGTGCTGCAGGCCAGTTGGACTATAACCGGACCTCCCCATGCCGTTTGTATCACCCTGGTCTGACCCACAATAGCTGACTTGATGGGTTGACCCCTGCAGAAATCCTAGCCAATTTGTGGACAGCTGACCTCAATAAAGGAGGGCAGCTGCTTAGGGTGCTCCCATTAAAATCAAAATCACACAGTACCTATTGCCATCTTCTTGCCCCAGTGTCCACTTTCCATACTGGCAGAAGAGGGAAATGAGCCTATCATCAATGTCCTCCTCAAACTGGGTGTCTTAATGCCAACCCAGAGTCTAATCACTTGAACCCAGGAGGTGGAGATTGATACAACAGCCCTATCCTCCTAGTAAGAAAGTCAGCAAAATTTATTTCTAAGAACAGATGGATCTACCATCATGATTAGGACCCATACCACATTAATGAACCTATGTCACCCCTGTTCATCCCAGACTTCTGAACCTACCATCATCCTCTCTGTGAATCCAGTTCAGGCTTCTTTGGGGTTGACCTGACCAACACTATTTCTCTGTCTCAGGACACCCCAATTCCCCAAAACTGTGTTTGTACCCACCACTAGCAACAGATAGTTTGTTTCTTTTTGTCTGTTTGTTTGAGATGGAGTTGTCACTCTTGCACCCAGGCTAGAGTGTAATGGTGTGATCTCAGCTCATCGAAACCTCCGCCTCCTACGTTCAAGCGATTCTCCTGCCTCCAAGCGATTCTCCTGCCTCCAAGCGATTCTCCTGCCTCAGCCTCCCGAGTAGCTGGAATTACAGGTGCACATCACCATGCCTGGCTAATTTTTGTATTTTTACTAGAAATGGGGTTTCACCATGTTGGTCAGGCTGGTCTTGAACTCCTGACCTCAGGTGATCTGCCTGCCTTGGCCTCCCAAAGTGCTGGGATTACAGGTGTGAACCACTGTGCCTGACCTTGTTTGGTTTTTGGATTTTTTTTTTTCACTTTGAGGCAGGGTCTCACTCTGTCGCTCAGGCTGGAGTGCAGTGGCATGATCATGACTCAGTGCAGCCTCAAAACTCCTGGGCTCAAGGGATCTTCCCACCTCAGCCTCCTGAGTATCTGGGATTACAGGCGAGAGCCACCACGCCCGGCCAATTTTTTTTTTTTTTAATAGCAGAAATGAGGTCTCGCTATGTTGCTCAGACTGGTCTCTTAACTCCTGAGCTCAAGCAGTCCTCCCACCTTTGCCTCCCAAAGTGTTGGAATTACAGGCGTGAGCCACTGCACCTGGCTAACAACAGATAATTTGGACTGTCCCTTCCCAAGTTACATTGATTCTTCCCACCCTGGGCAGACGGACTGTCAGAATGTATCTCAACCTTCATGACAGTACCTTCAAGGAAATCTGAGCTTGTAGGGCATTAGATGGTTTACTCACAGGGTCTGAGGCTACTGAGTCCTGGTGACAGAACCCCCTTCATTTGCTTAGGGAACTGGATCATAGCAGCCTCAGGGCTTCTCACTCAAACTGTGGGTCAATTCACAGAGCAGTATTCAGGCCCCACTGTCTCCAAGGGAAACAGACAGTGTTCTGATAGTCCTCAGTATGTTGCAGTGTCACCTGCGTGCAGTAAATCTCTCAACGCATCAAACCCAATTTCTTTTTTTTTTTTTTTTTTTTTTCTGAGACGGAGTCTCACTTTGTTGCCCAGGCTGGAATGCAATGGTGCAATCTCAGCTCACTGCAACCTCCGCCTCCTTGGTTCAAGCAATTCTCCTGCCACAGCCTCCCAAGTAGCTGGGATTACAGGCATGGACCACCATACCCGGCTAATTTTGTATTTTTTTTTTTTAGTAGAGACGGGGTTTCTCCATGTTGATCATGCTAGTCTCGAACTCCCAACCTCAGGTAATCCGCCCGCCTTGGCCTCCCAAAGTGCTGGGATTACAGGTGTGAGCCACCGTGCCGAGCCCCAATGGGATTCAGTAGTAATAGAACCCATTTACACATATAGTTTTTAAAAATCAAGATAGTATGCTAACTTCAACATAAAAGGAATATATCAAGTGCCTTTTTTCTGTATCAGTTAAGATAATCTTACAATTTTTCTCCTTTAGACCAATTATATGGTGAATCACAGTTTTATATATATATATATATATATATATATATATATATATATATATTTTTTTTTTTTTTTTGAGACAGGGTCTTGCTCTTGCTCAAGCTGGAATACAGTGGTGCAGTCTTGGATTCTTGCAGCTTCAACCTCCCAGGCTCAAGTGATCCTCCTGGCTCAGCCTCCTTAGTAGCTGGGACCCCAGGTGTGCACCACTATACCTAACTAATTTTTTATTTTTAGTAGAGACGTCTCACTATGTTGGCCAGGCTGGTCTCAAACTCCTGGGCTCCAGCGATCCTTCTGCCTCAGCCTTCCAAATTGTTGGGATTATAGGTGTGAGCCACCACACCAGGCCACATTATAATACTATTGATGTTGAACCACAGCATTCTCTTTTTTTGTTTTTAAAGAGACAAGGTCTTGCTCTATCACCCAGGCTAGAGCAGCTAGGACTACAGGTGCCTGCCACTTCACCTGGCTAATTTTTGTTTTTGTAGAGACGGGGGTCTTGCTAGGTTGCCCAGTCTGATCTTGAACTCCTGGCTTCAAGTGATCCTCCAGCACTGGCCTCCTAAAGTGCTGGGATTACTGGTGTGAGCCACAGCACATAGCCTGAACCATAACATTCTTACATTCCTGGGGTAAACTCCACTGGATCATAATTTGCACTTTTGGATACACTGTTAGTGTCTGTTAGCTAACTCTAGAGGGGAGATTTTTGTTTCATAAGTGGCCCTAGGATTGTCTTTTCTTGGGTTCTCTTATCCAGTTTTATAATTTAGGGTATACTAACCTCAAAAAATTGAATAAATAGATTTTGCTCTTGTTATTATGCATAAGATTGGAATTAACTATTCCTTGAAAGTTTGCTACAGCTCATCTACAAAACCGACTGGGTTTTTGAGGGAGGACAGTTCTTTGACTACCATTGTTATTTCTTTAATACTCAATGGACTATTCAAGACTTCTCTTTTTGTGCCATTTTTAGCATGGTGTATTTTTCTAAGAATGTATCATTTATTTTCATCTAGGTTTTAAAATTCATTGGCATGCCATTTATAATCCTTTACTTTTAAAAAATCTATGTTTCCCTAATTATTGCCCCCTTATCATTCTATATCTTGGTTTTTTGATTTTTTTTTTCTTGATCACTCTGGTCAGAGGTCTGTCTCTCTTATTAGTCTTTTCAAAGAATCAGCTTTGGTTTGCTTAATTTTTACTGTTGTCTTTTGTTTTCTATTTTATTTCTCCCTTATTTCTTTCTTGTTTCTTTGAATTTAGAAATATAAACAATGTGTCATTGGCACAGAAACAGAAAACTAGACCAATACAACAGCATAGATACAGACGTGTATATAAAAGAACCTAATGTATAACAAATCAAGGGAGAAAGGACAGTTTTTAGTTAAAGGTGTTGAGAAAACTGGCTCATGACAGAGAACATTAAAACTGGATCCTTTCCTCATGACATGTACAAAAATGGATTCTAGGGGCCGGGCACAATGGCTCAATGCCTGTAATCCCAGCACTTTGGGAGACCAAGGCAGGCAGATCACTTGAGATCAGGAGTTCGAGACTAGCCTGGCCAACATGGTGAAACACCATGTCTACTAAAAATATAAAAAATTAGATGGGTGTGGTGGCATGTGCCTGTAGTCCCAGCTACCCAGGAGGCTGAGGCAGAAGAATCGCTTGAACTCAAGAGGCAGAGATTGCAGTGAGCCAAGATTGTGCCACTGCCCTCCACCTGAGTGACAGAGCAAGACTGTGTCTCAAAAAAAAAACAACAACAGGATTCTAGGTAGATTGAGGACTAAATGTTAAAACAAAACTGTAATGTTAATAGAAATTGTAGGGAGATGTCTTTGTGACCTAGGGGCTTGGACAAAACTTCAAGACTTACTCATATGCTGAAGAGATGATTAAATTATAGCAGAATTAAGGATTTGTGCTCAATGAAAGATGCTATGGACAAAAGTAAGAAATGTGCAGATTGGGAGAGGATATTTGCAATATATAAACCAACAAGGGATTTGATACCTAGAATATACAAAGACTTCCTGTGAATCAGCAAGAAGGTTGGGTGTAGTGATTTACACCTGTAATCCCAACACTTTGGGAGGCTGAAGCAGGAGGATTGCTTGAGGTCAGGAGTTTGAGACCAGCCAGACAGCACAACATGACCTAGTCTCTAGAAAAAAAAATTTTTTTAATTACCTGGTTGTGGTGTCACACACCTGTCATCCTAGCTACTTGGGAGGCTGAGGTGGGAGGATCACATGAGCCCAGGATGTTGAGGTTACAGTGAGCTATGGTCATGCCACTGCACTTCAGCATGGATGACAAAGCAAGACTCTGTCTCTAAAAGATAAAACAAAACCAAAGAAGAAGGGGGAGGAAGAGGAAGAGGGAGGAGGAAGGGGAAGGATGAAAGAAGTAAGAAAGAAGAACAAAGAAGGAGAAGACAGCAACACCAATAGAAAATTAGCCAAAGCATACAATATGCAATTTGCAGAGGAAGAAATTTGAAAAGCCAGCAGTATATGATGAGGTGTTCAAGATCATTGCCAATCTCTGAGGAATTAAAATAACATGAGATGTCACTTTATATCTGTCAGCCCAACGAATTTAAGAAGCAGGATAATGCCAGGTGGTGGTGGTGGTGTAAGGACCTACAAACCCTCCTGTGTGGCTGACGGGAGTGTGGACTAGGGCAGTCATTCTAAAGAGTTGTCTGGGAGTACCTTGTCAAATTAGATTTATGCATTTACTGGGCCAGGCGCAGTGGCTCACGCCTGTAATCCCAACACTTTGGGAGCCCGAGGTGGGTGGATCCCCTGAGATCAGTCAGGAATTCCAGACCAGCTGGGACATCATGGCGAAACCCTCTCTCTACCAAAAATACAAAAATTAGCTGGATGTGGTGGCGCACGCTAGTAATCCCAGCTACTACAGAGGCTGAGGCAGGAGAATCACTTGAGCCCAGGAGGTGGAGGTTGCAGTAAGCCGAGATCACACCACTGCCCTCTAGCCTGGGTAACAGAGCAAGACTCTGTCAAAAAAAAAAAAAGGAGGGGGGGATATGCATTCACTGTATGACCCAACAATTCTGTACCTGGGTACAATAAATCCCAGAGAAGTACACAGGTATATAAGGGGCCATAGGCAGGGTTGTTCATTACAGCATTAAGCACAAAAAGGCCAAAAATGAAATGTATTTCTCTCCAAATTAGCAGTTTCCAAGGGCAAAAAAAGCACAAGCCTTCTCTCATTAAAAGTGGAATTTCCTAGCCTGTGTGCCCAGGTACCGTACGGGGCTGCATTTCAGTTCCAGGGGTGAGAGTTATCAATAGTTATAATTTTTAAAATAATGATAAATGTTTTTAAAGTATCTCTAACAAACATTTGCAACTGTGTTTTTCCAGTTTAAAATTATTTTGAAGGGCAGGTGTGGTGGCTCATGCCTGTAATCCCAGCATTTAGGGAGGCTGAGGCACGTGGATCACTTGAGGTCAGGAGTTCAAGACCAGCCTGACCAACATGGTGAAACCCCATCTCTACTAAAAATACAAAATTAGCCAGACGTGGTAGTGCACACCTGTAATCCCAGCTACTCAGGAGGCTGAGGCAAGAGAATTGCTTGAACCCAGGAGGCAGAGGTTGCGGTGAGCCGAGATCTCACCATTGCAGTCTAGCCTGGGCAACAAGAGCGAAACTCCATCTCAAAAATAAAGTAAAATAGATTAAATTATTTTAAAATTATATTTGAACAATGTGGTGTTTCACATAGTTCCCTCTTTGAATGTGTCTGTCCAGTGATGGTTATGCTGACACAAAAGATACAGTGTGTAGATCCGACTACCAGCGAGGAGCCATGTGGGGGCTGCAATATACAGCACTTCTCTGACCTTCTCTGGGAATCATTCAACTTAACCCGATTTTTGCCTTTCTCCTGCTCATCAGGATACTTTGTTGGTGTGCATATGTGTAGTATTTAAATACTTATTTGATTAAATCTGCTCTTTTCACAATTTTTTCTGGTAACATGGAAGTTATATCTTTATTATCAGAATCAGCCTCTATTATTAGGTGCTGCTTTAAAGGAACATAACTGATTTTATTTTCTTAGTTGGTACTTCCCCCATTCTCTCTTTTACCTCCCCTCCCTCCGTCCCTTCCTCTTTCCTTCTTTTTTCTTTCTCTCTGTTCCTTATTCTTTCTTGCTCTCACTCTCCCTCCCCAATTTCTCCTTCTCCCACTTTCTCTGTATTATTGAATTTTGTTTTTTAATGGCAGCACTTTTATTTTTCCTTACATAATGATGTGTTGCTGGGGCCTAATGTTCTCACATAATAGTAGAAAACCAAAATTTGTTGTCATCTCTTTAAAGAATTGAGAATTCTTTACACAAAAAAATCTTACATAAATTAAAAGGATGAATACATTTACAGGTATAAATGCAAACCACTTCCAACTCAAGGCAAGTAACAGCCCACAGTGTTCTGGCAGGAAAATATCAGCTAATAAAGGAAACTGAGTCCTACGGCTTGGACTTTTCCAACCCTGACAGACCAGCAGGACAGAAACAACTGGTTCAGGAGCCCTTGCCAGCCTCTAGAGAAATCCCAGAACACTCAGCCCTGACACATTAATACCCTGCACAGATCGGAGACTGCTGGCCATGCAGACTTACCACGCCACAGACTTGTCTTCCACAAGCATGTTCTTACCTCAGCCATGAAGTAACCAAGCCACATGTACTAAAGATTGAAATCAAAGATATGTACAGGGTATTAAACACATACCAAGGGGAACGGTTAACTTGAATAGAAAGTCAAAATCAGCAACAAGTCTATAATCCAGTGCTGATATCAGATACAAGCTTCAAGGACATTTCTTTTTGAAGGCTTATTCCAGTTTCATGAGGCTAGAATGAGGTATATGCATTTGCCATGGGCAAATTTATACACCTGAATTAACCCGTGCAGCAAATGCTACACATCTGCTCGCAGTCCATTTAGAAACATTTGCAGTGGATGATGGAGGGGTCCAACTCGTTATACACCTGCTTGCTAATCCACATCTGCTGGAAGGTGGACAGTGAGGCCAGGATGGAACTGCTGATCCACACCAAGTACTTGTGCTCTGGGGGTGTGACGATCTTGATTTTCATGGTGCTGGATGCCAGGGCGGTGACCTCCTTCTGCATCCTGTCAGCGATGCCAGGGTACATGGTGGTGCCTCCAGACAGCACCGTGTTGGTATACAGGTCTTTGCAGATGTCCATGTCACACTTCATGATGGAGTTGAAGGTGGTCTTCTGGATGCCGCAGGATACCATGCCTAAGAAGGAAAGCTGGAACAGCGCCTCCAGATGTCAGAACTGCTTGTTGCCAATGGTGATGACCTGACCTGGCTGTCAGGCAGCTCGTTGCTCTTCTCCAGGGAGGAGATGGATGTGGCGGTGGCCATCTCCTGCTCGAAGTCCAAGGCGACTTAGCACAGCATCTCCTTGATGTCACACACAATCTGCTTGGCCGTGGTGGTGAAGCTGTAGTAGAGCTCGGTAAGGATCTTCATGAGAGAGTTGGTCAGGTTCTGGCCAGCCAGGTCCAGACACGGGATGGCATAGGGGAGGATGTGGCCCTTGTAGATGGGCACCATGTGGGTGATCCCGTCTCCAGAGTCCATGACAATGCCAGTGGTGCGCCTAAAGGGACAGCACAGCCTGGATGTGGCTGGGGTGTTGAAGGTCTCAAACATGATCTGAGTCATCTTGTCTCTATTGGCCTTGGGGTTCAGGGGGACCTCAGCAGCACCAGGTGCTCCTCCGGGGCCACAAGCAGCTCATCGTAGAAGGTGTGATGCCAGATCTTCTCCATGTTGTCCCAGATGGTGATGATGCCGTGCTGATGGGGTACTTCAGGGTCAGGATGTCGTGCTTGCTCTGGGCCTCGTTGCCCATGTAGGAGTCCTGGCCCATGCCCACTATCACACCCTGGTGCCGGGGGTACCTTCCCATGGAGGGGAACATGGTTGGAGGGGCATGGTCCCCAGCAAAGCCAGCTTTGCACATGCCAGAGCCATTGTCAATGACAAGTGCAGTGATCTCTTCTTCTGTTGTGACTGGTGGAGGAGTGGGACAGCAGAGCAGCAGGAGGACATGTTGTGTAGGCTGATAGCAGCAAGTAAGTGTCTTTTTGGATTTTGAAGTTAACAGTTGCCAAATACTGATTTTTGATAGAAATTCATTCTGAATTATTTCCTTTTAGAAAAATATAGGAAAACATATAACAGTAGACTTAATTAAATTGATTCCTTGGCTGGGTGGCCACGCCTGTAATCCCAGCACTCTGGGAGGCCAAGACAGGTGGATCACTTGAGGCTGGGAGTTCAAGACCAGTCTGGGTAACATGGCAAAACTCTTGTCTCTACTAGAAATACAAAAATTAGCCAGGTGTGGTGGTGCGTACCTGTAGTCCCAGCTACTCAGGAGGCTGAGGCATGAGAATTGCCTGAGCCTGTGAGGCAGAGATTGCAGTGAGCCAAGATCACGCCTCTGCACTCCACTCCTGGGTGACAGAGCGAGACTCTGTCTCAAAAAAAAAAAAAAAAAAGAAATATATATATATATATATATATATATATATATATATATATGTGTATCTATACAAAATAATGAAAAAATATAGCGGG
>CAUYLG010078287.1:0-10740 GCA_963573385.1 Cacajao melanocephalus | reverse complement strand
TGGGCAGGGGTTTTACTGCGGCTGGGCTGGGCTGGGTTTGGGGTGGGCAGGGGTTGTACTGGGGCTGGGCTGGGCTGGGTTGGGTTTGGGCAGGGGTTGTACTGGGGCTGGGCTGGGCTGGGGGTGGGCAGGTGTTGTACTGGGGTGGGGCTGGGGCTGGGGGTGGGCAGGGGTTGTGCTGGGGTTGGGGCTGGGCTGGGCTGGGGCTGAGCGGGGTTTGTGCTGGGGCTGGGGCTGGGGTTGGCCTGGGGTTGGTCTGGGGCTGAAGCTGAGCTGGGACTGGGCTGGGTGGTCTGTGTCTGGGCTGGAGCTGGGGCTGGGAAGGGGTTGGTCTGGGGTTGTGCTGAGGCTGGGCAGAGGCTGGTCGTTGAGCTCCAGATCCCAAGAGAGACCGGAGACTCCGCTAGAGAAGTAGGCCCTTGGTGCAGTTGTAGCAACTGTAGCCAGCCTTACCATTGGTTGAGCAGCAGCTGTGTGCCTCACACAGAGCCGGGGCTATCCGAAGACACCGCTGAGTCCTTTTTGTGTGCCGGGTCCCAGCGGTGTCATCGCAGTCAGTGCTCTGAGCAGTCTGTCAGCTACATGTGCCCATTCCTCCTTTACGGATGGGTGGCCAGGCTCGGAGGAGTTCCATGGTTTGCTCAAGGCCACAGAGCCAGGCAGTGGCAGAACCAAGGCTTGGACCTGGAGCCGCTGAATTTTGGAGCCCCTAATTCTTCCAACTGCTCAGCAACTCTCTGTGAGCCCCTGGGTGCACCAGGAGTGGAGGGTGCCATGGTAAATGCGGTTCCTGCCCCCAGGAGGTGTAGCCAACAGGGAGAGACAGAGAAGCCAACATGCATTTATTCTGCAGTGTGGTGAGCCCTCCCATGGGGATTCTGGGGCTGCAGGGGTGCATGGGAGTCCTCGTAAGCTCCCCATCCTGAAGCCCAGGGCTGGCTGGACGGGAGCAGCCAGGAGGGGGTGGGGTCTTGTGGGGGTGATATGGTGGAAATGTTCCCGGCTGCTGGAGCAGCTGTGCAAGGACAACAGCCTTGGAGAGTGGCGAGTCTTTCCTTCTGACCTGAGCCTGTGTGCTGTTCGAGGGGCCAGTGGGAACCCATGCATCTGGCAAGGTGGAGACAGCTGGAGCTTGGAAGCCATGCCAAGGGGTCTGGAGCTCACCTTGTGGGTGCTGGGGAGTCTGGGGGAGGGGTTAACAGGCAGGGCCAGAAGGCCGACTTGACCTTTCAGAGATCTCAGGGACCACCCAGTTCAGGGGCTGGATTGAGGGGCTGACTCTTGCAGTGGGGAGGTTAGGCAGGAGGCTGATGTAGGACAGTCCCTCAGGGCTTGTAAATGAGCTCAAAGAGCCCAACTCCAATAAGTTGAAGTAAATAAAAGGGAATTTAGCAGCTCACAGAACTGGGAAGTGCAGGCCTTCAGGTGTGGCTGGCTCAAGGGCACCACTGAGGTCTCCTCTCTCTCTCTCTGTGTCCCTCTCTCTCTGGGGATGGCTTTCCTCTATGCAGCTGAGGACAGCAGCCACCAGAGGTTCTAAATTCCCATCTTCCCAGCATCGTGACCCAAAGGGTGAGAGCAATCATTCTCTCTGGGAGAGAAATCCCGGGGAAGACCAAGTCATGTGACCGAGCTGCTTGGTATGGCCAGGGATCAGCTGGTCACGTGCTTGGGAGGGGTCAGCTCCATGACTGGCAGCTCGGCTCTGGCCACAGTGCACCGGGGATGCTGGGGCCTGTGCTGGGCTGGCATGCTGCATGCAGCCACCAGTCCAGGCAGAGCATGGGGGAGAGGCTTGGGCCTGCATGGGGGGCAGTGGGGAGATAGCTTGGTGAAGGACTTCCAGAGACATTTAGAAGGTCGAATTGGCAGGATTTGGTGATTGACCAGATGTAGAGAGAAGGTGGGATCAAGAAATGCTTTCCAGGGCTGGGTAAGGTGGCTCATGCCTGTGATCCTAGCACTTTGGGAGGCTAAGGAGGGAGGATTATTTGAGGTCAGGAGTTTGAGACCAGCCTGGCCAACATGGAGAAACCCCATCTCTACTAAAAATACAAAAATTAGCCAGACATGGTGGTGCATGCCTGTAGTCCCAGCTATGCTGGAGGCTAAGGCAGGAGAATTGCTTGAACCCAGGAAGCAGAGGTTGCAGTGAGCCGAGATTGTGCCACTGCACTCCAGCTTGGGCTACAGAATGAGAATCCAACTCAAAAAAAAAAAAAAAAGAAAGAGAGAAAGAAAAAAAAGATGATTTCCAGGGTTCTGCTTTGATCAGCTGGTCAGATAGTTGGTGTCATTCACTGCGGTAAGAGACTAAGGGGAGCAGTTCCTGCAGGATGTCTGGAGGTGCTGGCATCCAAAGAGAGACACTTAGGGATCATCTGTGGGGGTGGTTATTCAAGGTGAGGTCACAGGTGAGCTCCCATAGGGAGGGGGAGTGAGTGAGAGGGCAAGAGGGCCTCAAAGTGAGGCTCTAGGAGCCGCACAGCTGTGTGCTGGGTCAAGGGGGCTGAGGCAGAGACGGAGAAGTCAAGGAGGCAGTAGGTGAAGCAGGGGGCTGGGGAGCCCAGGGACGAGAGCTTCATGGGGAGAAGGTGGGCGCCCGAGTCTCAGCTGCCGCAGCAGAGCAGACGTGGCTGGACCTCGCTGAGTCTCAGCATGGCATGGTCCGCCTTCCTGGGCTCCCACCACCCCGGCCTGGTGCTGGGTCTCCCTCGTGGACCTCCCATGCTGGGCCGTCACTGGGCTCAGGTTGCCAGCCTGGACACCCCCGGAGGAGGGGAGCAGCGGGCACCAGACTTCTCCCACGCCCTTTCATGTTCCTACGAGTGAAGACTGCACACTCTCGAGCCCCTGGGGGAAGGACTGAGGTTATTCGCATTTTGCACGTGGGGAAAATGAGGCTCTGAACAGGGCCAGGAGCTCAGGATGGAAACAGCTGAGATGGGTCTCTTGGAAGGCAGGTTCCCATACACCAGTCAGCTCCCTGCTCCTGCTTCCTGCACAATTCACGAGACCCCTCCATAGCGCTGAGGCCCACCCAGCCAGGGAGACGTCAATGGTGAGGGAGGGAGGGACCTCTCAGTGCCCAAGAATGTGACCAGCCTCCCAGGGCGGGGTATCTGCATGGGGTCCAGCCTGGGGTCTCCCACAGGCCAGACAGAAAGAGCCACTGTGGGCCCAGCTGGCAGAGCATAGCCTGGGCGGTGGGGCGGGTGGGGGCGATGGCTCCGAGGGAGGGTCAGGATGGGCCTCCATCGAAGAGTGTGGGCAAGGAGCGCTAATGATGGCTAGTCAAAGCCGCCCTGCATCCCACCCGCGCTGGCATCTCCAGCGGCACTGTGCCAATTAAAGATGAGTTGAGCATATCGTTAGTTTCCAAATCGTCAAGACTCTCATTAGAGGAGTCTTAGATCCACCCGAGCAGCTCTGCTGATTGTCCGATTGTCTATGCTGGAAATGCTGGCCAGGGCGGGGGGAGTTGCTGCATGTTGATGAGCTGTAGCTGGGCTTTGTCAGGCAGGGCGCTGGATTGAACTGGCCCAGCTGTGCTGAGGGCCTTGGTCTCCTGGCTGACTGGTCAGTGGTCCTCAGCCTGTGTCTCCCTCCTCCAGTGGGGTGATGGGCTAGACTGGTCATAAGTCTATTGGGAGACAGTTCCATCAGACTTGGCCGAGGGGCCATCTCATCTACCCCATTTTTTTTTTCCAAGATGGGAGTCTTGCTCTGTTGTCCAGGCTGGAGTACAGTGATGCAATCTCGGTTCACTGCAACCTCCACCTCCCAGGTTCAAGCAATTCTCCTGCTTCAGCCTCCTGAGTAGTTGGGATTACAGGCACGCCTGGCTAATTTTCATATTTTTAGTAGAGTTGGGGTTTTGCCATGTTGGCCAGGCTGGTCTCAAACTCCTGACCTCAGGTGATCCACCTGCCTCAGCCTCCCAAAGTGCTGGGATTACAGGTGTGAGCCACCGTGCCTGGCCTACCCCATCACTTTATAATGGGAGAAACAGAGACCCGCAGAGGGAGGAGCACTTGGGTAGCAGCCCCTGGGATACACAGGGGCTGGAAGAGACCCCTAGAGGCTGGTCTAATCCAATCCTAAAGCAGATCTGAGTCCTGTCTCTATTGTTTCAGCTGAGTGACCATTTTGCTTGTGCCCCATTTTTTTTTTTTTTTTTTGAGACAGAGCCTCACTCTGTAGCCCAGGCTGGAGTGCAGCAGCACGATCTGGGCACTGCAACCTCTGCCTCCCGGGTTCAAGCAATTCTTCTGCCTCCTGGGTTTAAGCAATTCTCCTGCCTCAGCCTCCCGAGTATCTTGAGCACCTGGGATTACAGGTGCCCACCACCACCACCAGCTAATTTTTGTGTTTTTAGTAGAGACGGGATTTTGCCATGTTGGCCATGCTGGTCTCCAACTCCTGACCTCAAGTGATCCACCCGCCTCGGCCTCCCAAAGTGCTGGGATTACAGGCATGAGCCAGCGCTCCCGGCCATGTGCCTTTTATGATAAAGAGGCCTCCCCCCTGCCCCGAGCCCATGGCCCCTTGTGCCATCCGTGCCCATCAGGGTCCTTTACTAACAAGTAACAGAGACCAGGCTCAAATTTGCTGAGGCAAGAAAGGAATGTACTGGAAGTCAGGATTCTGTGGCTTTGCACACAAAAGGAAGGCACAGCTATCCAGGGACTTCTCCCACCTCATCCCTGCTGCCCTCAGCTCATCTACTTCTGGCGAGGCGGCGTCTTCCACTTGGGGGGTGGAGATGGGGTTACTGGGGGACAAAGAGGTCCAGAGCCACATGCCACGCCATCTGCTGCCAGGCGGGATCTGCTCGTCTTTCTTTAGCCTCAGCTGGGAAAATCCCATGGAAGGACTGTGCATGGCCCGGCTTGGTCAGGTGCTCATCCTGAGTCCACACGGCAGCCTCCATTAGAACTGTGTGATTGGGGTTTATTTGTGTGTCTCATGTTTACAAAGACTGTGCTGTGTGTCAGGCATTGCTCTATATCTAGCTGGGAGAGGCAGACCATAAACAAGGGCACCAATAATAAAGCTAATTCCAACAGTGACAGGTGCTCTAAAGATGACGAGCAGGGCGCCGTGAGGGATGATGTTAGCCAGGATGGTCAGTGAGGCGACAGGTGGGTGTGGAGGAAGAGCGCTCTGGGCAGAGGGAACAGAGTGTGCAAAGGCTCTGGGGTAGGAACTAGTTTAGTGTGGATCAGAAAGGTGGCTGGTGTGGGCCAGGCTCAGTGGCTCATGCTTGTAATCCCAGCACTTTGGGAGGCCAAGGTGGTGGATTGCCTGAGCTCAGGAGTTCAACACCAGCTTGGGCAACACGGTGAAACCCCATCTCTACTTAAATACAAAAAATTAGCTGGGCGTGGTGACACATGCCTGTAGTCCCAGCTACTCGGGAGGCTGAGGCACGAGAATTGCTTGAACTCGTGAGGCGGAGGTTGCAGTGAACTGGGATCGGGCAACTGCACTCCAGCCTGGGTGACAGAGACTCTCTTCCCAAAAAAAGAAAGAAAGAGAGAAAGAAAGAAAGAGAAAGAAGGAAACAAAGAGAGAGGGGGCCAGGGGGTGGTGGCTCACACCTGTAATCCCAGCACTTTGGGAGGCCAAGGTGGGTGGATCACCTTAGGTCAAGAGTTTGAGACTACCCTGACCAACATGGCAAAACTCTGTCTCTACTGAAAATACAAAATTAGCTGTGCGTGGTGGCGCATGCCTGTAATCAAAGCTGCTCAGGAGGCTGAGGTAGGAGAATCGCTTGAACCTGAGAGGCAGAGGTTGCGGTGAGCCAAGATCATGCCATTGTACTCCAGCTTGGGCAACAAGAGTGAAACTTTGTCTCAAAAAAGAAAGTAAGAGAAAGAAAAAGAAGGAAAGAAGGAACAAAGAAAGAGAGCGAGAAAGCAAGAAAGGTGGCCCATGTGGCTATTGATGCATGATGAATTTGAAACCATCCCTATAAACTTTTTTGTATGTGACAGGGTCTTGCTTTGTCACCTAATGTGGAGTGCAGTGGCATGATTGTAGCTCACTGCAGCCTTCACCTCCTGGGATGAAGTAATCCTCCTGCCTCAGTCTCCTGAGTAGCTGGGACCACAGGTGCATATCACCATACCCAGCTAATTTTTATAATTTTTTTTTTTTGTAGAGATGGGGGCTTCTCACAGTTGCCCAGGCAGGTCTTGAACTCCTGGGCTCAAGCGATCTACCTTGGCCTCCCAAAGTGTTGGGATTATGGGCATGAGCCACCTTGCTGGGCCATCCCTAGAAACTGTGTAAAATTAATCAGAGGCCAGGCACAGTGTCTCATGATGTAATCTCAGCACAGGCACAGTGTCTCATGATGTAATCTCAGCACTTTTGGAGGCCAAGGTGGGTGGATCACTTGAGGTCAGGAGTTCAAGACCAGCCTGTCCAACATGGTGAAACCCCAACTCTACTAAAAATACAAAATTAGCTGTGCGTGGTGGTGGGTGCCTGTAATCCCAGCTACTCGGGAGGCTGAGGCAGGAGAATTCGCTTGGACCTGGAAGGCAGAGGTTGCAGTGAGTTGAGATCGCACCATGGCACTCCAGCCTGGGTGACAAGAGTGAAACACTGTCTCAAAAAATAAAATAAAATAAATCAGGGGAGAAGAGGGGGAGAAATGAAAATACACCACGCTTGTGGCACATTCAGCATTCGTCATTGGGTCCACTTGCTCTTGGATTCACTTCCTCATAGCTATTTGGCACCTATTGTTGTAGAATCATGTAGACTAGATTATAGCTCCCTGTAACTGCTCTACAGATAACAACTCGATCGTTTTCTCTTTGAGATATTCCTTCAGGGCCTGACCACCAATGAAACAACTGATGCCAGCTGATCCAAAGGATTTCATGAGGAACTGACTCACCAAAGAATGCAGTTTCCACACTCCCCTTATCCCAACCTGTCAATGACTCCAGTTTTCCAGCCCCTCACCCTCCATGATCCCCTTAAAAACCTGTGGTAGTAGAAACGTTCCTTTTTAAAGTTTCCTTTCTTGTTAAAGAATAAGTGTGCTAGTAACTTTGTTAAGCCCTATCCTATGTAGCTGTTAGACATACCATGCTTACAGGCACGTAGTACACTCTATATCCTTGTACTTTAACCAAAATATCTGTACTGGACATGCTCACAGGCATGTCCCAGCTCTCCATTGCTTTTACCTGTTTAGAAAAGTTTTAAGTTATTAGCCAATTGGGTTTTAGTTTAGATTGTGAGGTCTGGCTCCAGACAACGGAGACAGGACACAGCAGTAAGGACGACCCCAAATGCATAAGAGATAAATTTGTCTGTTTTCCTTTGTTCAATGTACTCTCATGGCATGATGACTAGTGAGGGTACCCTTCCTGCAGTCCAGGAAGTAAAAATTGCATTGCTGAAAGATCATTTGTCTCAGTGCTGATTTTTCTTTGCGGCACTGAGCATCTATTTCCAACAAAACCCCAGTCCAGGGCTGGGTGTGGTGGCTCATGCCTGTAATGCTAGCACTTTGGGAGGCCAAGGCAGGCAGATCACCTGAGGTCAGGAGTTTGAGACCAGCCTGGCCAACAAGGCAAAACCATCTCTACTAAAAACACAAAAATTAGCTGGGTGGGTGCCTGTAATCCCAGCTACTTGGGAGGCTGAGGAAGGAGAATTGCTTGAGTCTGTGAGGTGGAGGTTGCAGTGAGTGGAGATTGAGCTATTGCACTCCATTCTGAGTGAAAGAGTGAGACTCCATCTTAAAAAAACTGATAGTGCCTCTGAAGTGGCGGGCATGATAACAAACTCTGGAGGGTCACATGTGGGTTTGAGTTGTCATTGCTGAGGTTATTCTGTCATGCCAGGAGGCTCTCTGAGATTGAGGCCTAGTCACTGCCTGGTCTGCTGGTTAGATGGCATTTCTCTGAAGCATATGGGGTGTGCTGAGTGCCCTGGGAAGGTCCAGAGCAGAGCTGTGCAGCAGCTGTGGAAGTTGACTGCACTCCCCCTTCAGTTTTGTCTATTTACTGAAGTGGTTTTCATCTGCCTTGACAAGTTATCCACAGAAACTTATAACACCTTCGATTTTCTAAAGAACAAGTACCCATATTTAAAGCTCAGATCCCAGATGCAAAAAATACAGAACTAATTAGAAGAATTACAGAGTGTTGGAGGGAACTTCCTGATTCAGAGAAAAAAAATATGTGAAGATGCTTATAGGGTGGACTGGCAGGCATACAAAGAAGAGGTAAGCAGAATTCAAGAACAGCTAACTCCAAGTCAGATTACATCTTTGGAAAAAGAAATCATGCATAAACATTTAAACAGGAAATCTTTAATAGTAATAATAATTATTATTATTATTATTATAAAAAGAGTTAACACTGCTTGGAAAACCAAAAAGACCTTGTTCAGCTTATAATATTTATATAGCTGAAAGCGTCCAAGAAGCTAAGGATGGTTCAACCACAGGCAAAGCTGAAGACTGTAAATGAAAACTGGAAAAATCTGTCTGGTTCTCAAAAGTATATATTCAGCTTGCTAAAGATGATAAAATTTGTTATTATAATGAAATGAAGTCTTGGGAAGAACAGGTGATTGAAGTTGGATGAAAGAATCTTATATGTTGCAAAATAAAGCAACCACCAAAAGACGGCACTGAGGCTGAGCACAGTGGCTCACACCTGTAATCCCAGCACTTTGGGAGGCTGAGGCAGGCAGATCACCAGATCAGGAGATCGAGACCATCCTGGCTAACATGGTGAAACCCCATCTCTACTAAAAATACAAAAAATTAGCTGGGTGTGGTGGCACGTACCTGTAGTACCAGCTACTTGGGAGGCTGAGGCAAGAGGATCACTTGAACCCAGGAGACAGAGGTTGCAGTGAGCTGAGATCATGCCACTGCACTCTAGCCCAGGCAACCGAGGGAGACTCCATCTCAAAAAAAAAAAAAAAAAAAGATGACACTGAAGAGAATTAAAAGTAGAAGATTTACAATGGATAGGCAGAAGAAACCAGTTAGGTCTGAATACCTGAAGCTATTGTGAAATTAGAAAGGATAAAGGTGGTAAACCTTTTATATTCAATTTCTTTTTCTTTAGCTCGTGGACTTCTGCCAGTGTAATACTTGCTTTGGAAAACCCAGATAAAGGTTTTTGCAAAATTTATTTTGTGTTTAGGAACTACTGAGGATGAGAGTAATCCATGCAAATGTGAATCATTTTACTGTTGATAAAGGCAAATAAGACTATGAAGTTTTTTTAAAATGCAGGATGATGATTATGGAAGGAGTATCTTGTTTCCTTATATTATGGAGGCAGGAGTTTCTTTTTCAAAATTGTTACACATTATAGAAGCCACAGTATTCTGTGATATAATTGTGCATTTTTAAAAAAGCAGCCAGAACTCATCTAGGTAAATTCTAGTTCCTAGGTATAATTCATATTATATTCAGAGTTGATGATTGTACACGTTAAGTGATTGCTGGTTTCAGCTGCAACTTTTTATAAAAGGGCCTGAGAAATTTATAAACCTTTTTATCACTGTCTTTTTTCTAAAGTAAAAACTAATAAATTATGTACCAGATCTATGCATATTATTTTGTTGCATAGAATAAAAATTTTAATCTTTAATTTTACATTTCTTAATTATATATTTTAAGATGAAACATCTGTTTTATAGCTTTTCCCTTTTTTAAAGTAAGGAATTATATTTTTTTTTCTGAATTTTCTCTTCTGTGAGTATATTGATCCAGAAAGAAAACTTGTGTATATTTTAAAATCAGAAATCTAAAAAATGAAAAGTCTCCAAAATCTCTGGAATTTGAAACACTGCATAACATATAAAAGCCTGTATGAGAGATAGCTAACTATGGCCTGTGGGCCAAATCCAGCCTGCTGCCTGCTTTTTGTGGCCTGTGAGCTAGGAATTGTGTTTATAATTTTAAATTTTAAAAAAATACTTTTATGACACATGAAAATTAAAATGAATATTTAGTGTTCATAAAGTTTATTGGAACACAACAACAACAGCAAAACACCCCAAACCAGAACTCCTTGGGGAGATAGATTTGAGGGTCTCCTCCTATCTCCCTGCTTGGCTCCCAGCAATCCTGAAACTCTTTCTCTGCTGCAAACCCTGCTGCCTCAGTGCATTGGTCTGTAAGTGCACAACAGGCCCACGAAACTGTGGGCCCATGTGCAGCTCCTCCCTCCTGAGTGTGACTATTGGTGAGCCCGGCATCCTTGTGAGATGTTGATCCACCACTTGTGGAGGTCTGTCTTGCAGACTCTGACTCAAAAATGGATGAATAAATGCACTCTCACACCATTAAAGTGATTCAAGTGGGCTAGAGATGGTCATTAGCTGCTTTCAGAGGGCAAACTGCAGCCAATTGACCACGACTCCCTGTATGTTCACACCTCTATTCAGTAAAATATTTCATAACTGAGGTTGTAAGTCAACATGCTTGTAGATAATTAACATGGTTAAAAAAGTGGTTTTACACCACATCGAGATACCATTTCACACCGGTTAGAATGGTGATCATTAAAAAATCTGGAGATGACAGATGCTGGAGAGGATGTAGAGAAATAGGAACACTTTTACACTGTTGGTGGGAGTGTAAATTAGTTCCACCATTGTGGAAGACAGTGTGGCAATTCCTCAAGGATCTAGAAATAGAAATTCCATTTGACCCAGCAATCCCATTACTGGGTATATACCCAA